>BMAO01019210.1:0-57428 GCA_019973975.1 Trichonephila clavata | reverse complement strand
TTTTTGAAATTTTTTCTAGAGAATTTATCAAGTTGATCCTTTATAATAAACTTTATACAATACAGAAGTTTTTCTTGTAATATTTTCTCTAAATTACCAAAGTATTTTCAGTATAATCATCTCATGTATCTAAAAGACAATCTACACAGTTTTGAAAGAAATTAAGCTCTCATAGAGAGTTTCAGGAAAAACTAAAAATTTTCTTGAGTATTTTTAACATTTAAGAGTATTTTTAAGAAAATGGCAGAACTTTTACGATATAAATATTCGCTTGCAAAGTTTTACTTTCAAACTTTTAATTGAAAAACCTTAAAGCTTAGAATTTTATGCATTAAAATTTTAAAAGTAAACACACAATAATTTTTTTATATTTCTATCTTACATTGAATTTATTTCCTTAAAAAGTCTCTACTGAAAAAATTTATGTACAAAATAAAACATTATTATACATTATTCAAATAATAAATTAGAAGATTAGAAAATTATGAAATATTACGAAATATTTAAACTTCATTTCATCAAAAATTATTTTACTGGAAATTATTATTACCTTAACTTGGAGGCAATATTTTCAGCCGAAAAAAGTGCATTTTTGAAAGCAAATGGCTTATACGAGCTTACTTCTCGTTCTAATTAATTCTGAAATCAAAATAAAGCGGCATTAATATGTATTAGAGAAATAAGGTCACATATTTCTCCTGTTTATTGCGACAATGTTCATTAAAATTGTCAACACAATAAAGTAAATAAACCCACACAAATACATCACATTTTTTTTGTCAGTTTAATCTATTGTATATAAAAATAGCATTTTGGGAATATGCATGACTTTGGATTTTAATCATAAACTTAATACTTTGACGATCGTGAAACAAATACTAGAAATTAATTATTTACCTTCTGAAACCTTTTAGTAGCTATAAAAGACATACAATACCCCTAAGTATTAATTGCTTCAAAAAACTATATTTTTGAAACCAAGAACTGTAAACGATTAATCCAAAGTCGTGGTTTCAATCTAATCTGTCACGCAATATCAGCAAACTGAGAAATACAATGATCTACCAAATTAATTAAAGTAGTAAATTATTAAAATTCCTAATCTAATATATGTTTTTAGTTATTTCCATTTTAGGGCTAATATCTACATTTGAACAAATATCCAATCACATGAAAAAAACGTTTGCAATTAGAATAACTTAATATTATAATTATAACTTATTATTTTTCAAAGCAAATTATTAATAGCGTTTTTATTGAAATTGAAAGCATTGCTTTCAAGATAGGGATTTTTCGAAGGAATTAATTGTAAACTTTTTTACTCTGCTAGTTTGTTTCCTTGCTAACATTTTTTTATTAATAGGTGAATTTTTTTTCGAATCATGAGCGTATTGACTAATGACTGGAATGGATTTTTAGGACAAAGAAATACATTTCGATATTTATGCCCGATTACATATCTGCATTTTTTATTTAGGCTTTTTCCCAATTACATTTTTCTATTTATGATTAGACATTAAAAATACATTGTAGAAATTCTGAAAATACATACGAAGTAGAAGAGCGCATTATTAATGACTCATTTTTAATCTGTTTATACCTGAAATGGATTTTTCATAACCACACACGCAACTGTGAATTGCTTAATCTATTTGCGATGTATCCAAACAATAATCAATTTGCTAAATAAATATACTAACAAAATACAAAATCAACTGTAGCTATCGCTATCCTGCAGAAAATGTATCATAAAAAACAAATTCTCAGTAATAAATGCTTCGTAAACACTTCAGAACACTTGAGCTAACTTCATTGAAAAAAAATGCATTAATTTTCCTATTCAATTTTTATATCTTTGTTAAACTAAGCAAATTGATCCATAAAAAATAAATTTGTTAATTTGCTAATATTATTTTAATAACATTCATTATAGAAATGTTTAAAAAATCCTATTTAGATATTGATATTGGATTTTGTTGTAGAGGCTGCTGTTGTTTCGATAAGGGATGCATATATTTGATATTTATCTGCATAAATAATTTTCTCAAATCGATTTGTCATTTTATTCATTTCAAAAAAATTATCTTCACAAGAGAACAAAGTTATTGCCGTAATGCAACTTATGTCTGAACAAGAATCTAAAAATTTAAAATATTATTCAGGATATATTTTAATATAAACTACGTTATGTAGAAGGAATTTGTTCGTTATACATGAAACAAAGTTAACTTTTTTGAAGTACATTTGACTCCTATATTCTTTTAAATTAGTATTGATTACAAAACAAAAGTAACATGTGTGTTCAATGATATAATCATTTCTTGAAAACGGGAAATTATTAAATACAGAAAAAACTGACATGACGAGAGAGGGATGCAAAGATTATTTTTATAAACTTATTCCGAAATTATAAATCTTCAATTTCTAAAAGAAAATTTTCCCTTTTATAATTATTCGTGTTATTTTTAATTTGATCCAAAAAATAAAGTGGTATATAAACTTTCTATTTTAAACTAAACAGTAGACAGCACAACGCAAACATCGTGGTATTCTGACTATGCACGAGTATTGCTATAGAATATACTCTGATGGCCACTACCAAGTCCACTTTAGAAATGAAAACAAATTACAATATATATATATAGTGTCTCCTGATACTTGGGGATAATCGTGCTCTAGGTGCAAGGTGATTTTATATTAATTCTGGGAAAAAAGTTTAAAATAATCCACATAACTTGTTTAAGTGAAGATGAGCACATTTTTGAAATTGTGGAAAAATTAGCTCCCTCCCATCATTAGTTACTGTGACCACAAATTCCACAATTTTAGGATGACTTTTTCACTAACTTCATCTAACACAGCCGGACTATTAGTATCAGTCACAACTTTGACAAAACGGTTCGCTGATTTAGTTAAATTTAACCTTGTTTGTGTGAGTCGGGATTTGAGAAAAGACGTAAAGTGACGCATCCGAGGAGGACAGAACCCGCAACTTATGTATCCGTAACCCAAAATTATTACCATTATATGGCTCTTCCCGTTACGGGAGTGTCTGAGGCATT
Source organism: Trichonephila clavata (assembly GCA_019973975.1). Lineage (NCBI taxonomy): Eukaryota > Metazoa > Arthropoda > Arachnida > Araneae > Nephilidae > Trichonephila > Trichonephila clavata. Next base: position 54,366 of record BMAO01019210.1, on the reverse strand, counting down.
GTGTATATGTCACTAACGTTTGTGCCAGAATCGCTACGGATAGCGTCTTGTAAACAAACACAGTGACTTCTATTAGTGATGCCTTAAGTTTATATTATTAATTTTTATTTCAATTGAATCAAAATTAATTTTGGTCAGATAGCGTAGAACAAATACAAAAGGAGAAAAAGAGTTTCGTGAAAGAAAAAAAAAGCAAAACTAGCAGCATTTCCTGGCGAAAGTCTATACATCACCAGGTAGTTCGGTCGCAGCTTTTATCACCTTTATCCATAAAGTTTTAGTGCTGTACACATCAGAGGCTGCTGTAATCATTGGATCCGATGATGATTAAAAGCTGATTATCTTAACTGGAGACTTTAATGTTAATTTTGCTTCAAAAGAAGCAAAGCCACTCATTGAGTTCTTGAAACGGACACTGAATACTGATTCTAGAGAAAGAAAAACAATATACGGAACCACGATTGATGCAGTTTTTTCACATTTTCTCGACTGACTACAATCGAGGATTTTTATATCCTACTTTAGTTACCACATACCTATTGTGTCTTTCTTTGAAAATGATGATGCAGAAAATTGAATAAAAATATTTTCATACAATAAATGAAGTTCGAATTTTATTTGATTAAAGTTATCTCAGCAGTTTAATATAATTACATCTATTCCTGCATTCACGGCCAACGTCTCTAAAGAAGTTTCACTTCTATCGCGTGGCTTTCCACGTTCTTTTTATTTTTTTATTTGCAGAACATCTTCATTTTAAAAACACTTCTTTTCATACCTGCCCTCGCATCATTTGGTATTACGGCAGAAAATTCCACAACTTAATGGTTATTTTTCTCTAACATAATCTTTCATAGCTATGCAACTAATCACAATCACAAATAGAGCAAAAACTTTTGCTGGTTTAATTAAAATTAATGTAGTTTGAACCGGTTTGAAAAAATGATGCCACCTAACTTTGACGCTTCATAAAAGAAAAATATTACATACTACACTACAAAAAATTTTCAAAAGATGGCCGAGACATAACACGCGCGATCTCCTCATAAACAAAAACTTTCAAATGAATTAGAGACCCGATATTTAACCTTCATTTTATGTAGAATATGAGAAGTCGTTTTCCCCTCCTATGTCATTCGAATGCGCTTAAATGATAATAATTTGCATATCCTAGAATCCTTTCATGCGAATTTGACGTTTTATAATCCCTCCTTCATGGAGTTTCAATTTTAATGGCCAGTAGTGTGTATTACTGTTAAGAACTCGCTAAGTAGTGACTTAAAGTTATATGTTATTTGAAATTTGTGTTTGAGTCACTTCTGATGCAGAAAAAAATATATGAAGATTCGAACTGAGATTTATTCAATTTAATAAGTAATATGAAACTTATAAGTTCTTCAATCTCATCTGTAACAAAAATATATGAGAATAATACACTGATAGTAGAAAAGGATAAATGAAGGGTGAAAGTAGTAAATGACAAGTTACCGCGAATCACGTGATTGATTAAGAATCAAAGTAAGGCAAATACCTATAGCAAACCTTGTTTCACATGACTCGTAAACTGAATTAAGATTTGGGTCAGCCAGTCAGTAAAAAACGGGAATTGTAACATTCGCTTCGACGTATTCTCTCTTCTGACACCCCCATACTTCTCACACACAAAAAAAAGTAAAGAAGGCATTGAAAGTGGAATGGCGAGTAGAAATTTTACTAAAAGTCCTTCAAATTACAGAAACAGCGCCGTAGATTAGTTAGTCGGAAACGAACATATCAGGTAGAAGGCATAACAATTTAGTTTTTACATTTTAAACAATAAGACGACACAAAACCGTCCTAAAAATGTGTAAACACTTTGGGGCATTACAAACCATTCACCAAAAAAAAGCCATGCAATATTAAATAGGTATTTTAAAATAAAGAAAAAAATTAGAAATTCTCATTTTTGTATTTATTAAATTGGTGACATTGAATATAATTGCTTCATCAACAAAAATTTTCAATGTTCTATAAATAAGATATTGTAAATTAAGTAATTTTCCAAACAATGCTTTCAAATAAACATTTAAGATCTGTAATAAATTGTCTCAAGTGAGTAAAATTAATGGCTATTTTTGTTTGCTTTACCATCGATAGAAGTCTTATATATGGCCCTTGTGTAAATGGATTTTATTGATAATTTTATCTCGTCAAGCGTTTTTCATTTTTACTTTTTGTTAAATCTCTGATAGAAAATGCCATGGTTTTCTACGCCCTTTTTGAGTTTTGATCCTTGGTGTACAAACTGTTGACAATGTATTGTTATATCAATGAAAATATTGATTTTTCTTGAACTAACAAAGATTATTTTGATGTTCTATAGCAAGAATTATTTCAATCCCTATTAAGCTTTCAGCTCGGAAAATAGTTGTTTTATGAAGCCTTTTAAGATCTTTTTGGTTAATAATTTATATCCAATCACTCAGAGAGACTCTAAATGACTGAGAGAACGTCAAATTCAATATAAAAAGGAATGGCTAATACATAAGCAACGTGTTTTTTTCTTTTAGTCTTTTTTAGACTATATTTTGTTAATCTGCCTAAGCCCCTCTGTGCCATCTCAATGCCCCCTAATTTTCTTAAACGTCCACAAGGGGGCATTATCGCCCACGTTGAGAACCTTTGCAATACACTATGCTATCTCAAAGGAAAAACTTAGGAACTCTAATACTTTTCTTTAATCCTCATCTCCGAATCTATCCAAAAACTACTTAAATAAAAATTACGCACGTTTACAGACATTAATTATTTTATATAATTTCATTTTACCAGTTCTTATTTCTGCTGTTTTTACTTATCTTGCGAGAGAATAACAGGAAGCGTATGAGTTTTGGACATTTGCATATCATTTTGAAGATAGAATTCATAGAATAATCACAAACTTTATAGGTAGCTATATACATTTCTTGGTAAATGTGACACATCCTTACCTTTTTTCTTTGTCCATGTTTATTTTAACTCAACGATGTAGATTTTTCCTTCTTCTTTTTTAATTTTTCTTCTTCTTCAATGAATTTAAAAACATTGATTTCATCTTATTGATCGTGAAAAGTACTAAAATTGCAATTGAATATTACAAAATCTTGGAAAAAATAAGGCTTGTAAGTAATATTTTATTGACACCATTATTCATAATCTTATTGGGCAGTTTCTTTAATTTGTACAGCGCTTTGTCTATTAGTTTAGAACAGAACCTCTCTCCATATTATTTAATCGATATGGGCTGCAGCTCCTTCACTGGAATTGTTGTCATAGTTTCGTTGACAATTTGTAGTTCTCTTACTCCGGAACTCATTTTAAAAATAAAAGCAACAAGTGAGTCGATAATTGATAAACATAAATTTGACAAGTTGGCATACAAAGAAACAATTTTTGTACTTGAAAGAATGGAGAAGAAATATATTTTCTTATCAGCTTGTGGGATGGTTCATTTTAAGAGGGGTTTTTTATTGTCAGTATTTGGAGCTCTTGTCACGTATGGAGTGCTTCTCGTGAATCTAAAGTAATATTAAAGAGCAGACATTTGCTTTTTTGCTGTACAGAACGTAATAATTATCGGATTTTGACGCGGTTTTCTTTAAAATGCTCCAAACAGTTCAATCTGCTTAGGAAATATCTATTTTTGAAAGTTTAAACTGAATTGGGACTCTTCCGTAAACAGCACTTGACTCCAGTCATTTTGTATCCTATCTCGATGTTCAATAGCCCATTTTCTTCGAGTCCCACGGTGTCTTGCTCTTAACGGAATACACATTATTGATCTACGGGCATACGTGCATACAGTCCACCCTCATAAAGCCTACTTCGGAATGTTTGACTTGAGACGCTTCATCCGATTACCAAGAGAAGCTTCCTTTGAGTCTGTGTTAGTACCATTGGTTGTTCTGTCTCTAAAAGCTGTTAACAGGATATATCAACCATTATATGAAGGGAAACGACCTTGTCCTGCCCGACGTCGAAGATAATCTGTTTTTTGGAATCGATTCCACATACTTCAATGACACCTCTTGCCACTCCAAAAGCATTCGTTACAGATCTGTGTGTTTTCCCGGATTCCAGTCTCCCGATAATGCACCAAATAATGGATTCTGGCAGATCACGTTGTCGTGACATTTTTCAATCACTTTTTTTTCAAAACAACAGACGAAAGATTGAACCTCACTACTGAGACAACGAAACACAATATCTTCTACGAAATCTCAATTTTTTTCACTTATAACCTTTTTCTGATTATTGAAGTCATGAATGTTGATTTGCATCTGAAGTTTTCTTATGTTTTCTGTTACACTTTAAACTATAGATGCTTTGTTTTATGTTAGTTATCAGAAGAAATATTTGTGTAATTTCCTTAAGGTAAGTCGGTACCCCCTATCCCGCTAATGTTAAATTGAGCATTTTTATGTGCCTTTTTCTCATAAAATATTAAATGTACAGACTCAAATTTTTTTCTGTATATAAATTAGACTTTTTTATTTAAACTGAAGTGAACTTTTTCAAATATATTGTTTAGTTTTTTCAAAAACTTTCATCGTAATGTATCACTATGAATTTTTTGAAAAATGTCATTTTTTTTCACGATGACTGACTTTTACAAAAATAGTATCGGTATATTAATAAAAGTTCACTTCAGTATATATATTAACATATCAGTAATATTCAGTGAAGATTGTAAGTGCTTACGTTGAATAGGTTCTGAGAAAATGGTACTCGCATTCTTAAAAACACTGTTTTGAGATAATTGCATTTTTATTATAAAATGTCACTTCATCAAAAAAATTATGAATTACAATCTGTATTTGCACTATTTTTTTAAATATTAGCTTATTCTCAATAACTTTTGAGACTTTTTACTTATTTCTTTTACTTAGATTTCTCAGAAAATACATGTATAGCATTTTTCACTTTTAATCTATCGAGATATATTACAGCATTTCCATCATTTTTCTCAAATTATGCATCAATTTTTGAAGAATTTTTAGTTCTGATACATTACTGTCATCCAAGTTGACTATAAGTATTATAAATACCATGTAAAAATGTGTCAATACATGAAAATATGGCTTTGGTAATACATCATTATACGACATTTCGAAAAATTTCATTAGTGTTTTATAAATTCAAATGTAAACAGAATTTCTTAAAGTATCAGAATTAAAAGGATTCTTAAAATATTACATAAATGGTATCCAGAACAACAACAAGAAAACTGATTTTATGTTTTTAAACATGAAATTTGTGTATTTTTTGTATGTAACAAGTTTTGTGCAACGAAAAAGGGCACTGTATTTTGGGATATATTTATGTCCCTTTTACTAAGAAACTATTGAAAACAAAGCTTAAAAATTTGTGTGTACATTAAATAAGCATTTATTTTTATACAGAAGTGAAATTTTTTTTTAAAAAAATTGATCAGCATGTTTAAAAATGTAATTTTGTAGAGTAGAATAATGAATTTTATAAAAAGTTTCCTTTTCTATATTACATCTGCTTTTCAGCTAAATGTCTGAGGAATATCTCAAAAATTTCACTTCAGTATATATAATATATATGCAATATAAAATAAATATTTCCAGTTCATGCATACAATTAATTTATTGAGAAAGAAGACACAAATTAAAAAATATAATCTATATAAGACAGTAAGTATACATGATTATATGGCACTTCGAAAAATTTCTTTAGTGTTTTTTATATTCGCATGTAAACACAATTTCTTTAAATATAAGAATTAAAAGATTATATAAATATTACATAGATAGTATCCAAAACAACAAGAAAACTATTTTTGTGTTTTTAAACATGAAATTTATGATTTTTTTTTGTATGTAACAAGCTTCATGCAACGCATTTGAGATATATTTGTGTGTGCATTAAATAAACATTTATTTTCATACAGAAGTGAAATCTTTTTTAAAAAAATAGATAAGCCTGATTAAAAAAATAATTTTTGCAGAGTACAATAAGGAATTTAATAAAAATTTTCCTTTTCCTTTTTATGTTACGACATATGCTTTTTAGCTAAATGTCTAAGGAATATTTCAAAAAAATTTCACTTCAGTATACACAAGAATATATATGAAATATAAAATAAAATTTCCAGTTCATGCATACAGTACATTTATAGAAAACACAGTTTAGAAAAGAAAATTTTTAGAAAACAGTAGCTTTTATATAAAATTTTACCTCATCAAAAAGATCCTGCACTGTAGCTGGTTTTCACCTTATTTTTCTTAATATTATCTCTTCTTTTTTTCTTTTTCTTCTTTTATCTTTTCTAATTTTCTTCGCTCTTCCAGAAAAAGCATACACTGCTTTCATTAACCTTTCTCTATCAAGAATTTTCATGGCACTTACCGAATATTCTCCAGGCTGGACTCCCATTTTCTGCAGCATTTTTAATTTGGATACATTACCATCATTAAAAGAACAAACAGCATCATAAACACCCAGTGAAAGTGTTTCAATCTGTACAAATGTTGTTTTAGGAACACGTGACCATATGACATTATGAAAACTTTCATTCGGGTTTTCTGTTTTTCCATGCAAACATTTTCTTAACAGATCAGGATGGGAAAGATCTCTAAATATAGGACGCATTGCTTCTACAACAGCGACCGGAAGACTATTTTTATGCTTGTAAGACTTACCTGATGCTTCAGCCTTTTTATATCCACACCATGAATCTTCACCATCAGGACAAAAACCATGTTGAGGATATTCATCTGTTGACAGCTTATGCGGAAAAATGGCCCAGATATCTTGCCGCATGTTCTGAACACTGGTGTAGTTTCTCTGAATAGCTGATCCATAGTAAAACTGGAAGTTATGTATTTCATGCACAGTCAAACGCTTTTTCCCACTTAAACACTTACCGTCTGACAAGATTTGCCCTTTCAATTGAGATTTTAATCGGCGTAATCTTGTTCCCATGCGCTTCATGACATGTCCAATGCACTCCAATTTTTCAATTGGGTATTCACCTCCATAGATGGTTTTCTTTCTAACAGCTTCAAATGCTTTGCAATCTCCATCCCCTAAGTAAGTAATATATCGGGCATTATGCAAAGATAATGACCGTTGAAAAATGTTAGATGCACCTTGAATTTCCATGGCTCCACTAGATCCAACGTAATTCCTTTTACAATCCTTTTGATGAGAAGGTAAGTTTTTACATATGCAATATTTTGAAAGAATATCAACATCTATCACCTTACCTGTATCCATGTTGGTCACAGTAACTACACCATTTAATGATGAGTAACCGCGTTTCTGCCATGTTCCATCTACAGCGACTGCAATATTATTATTACCTTCATTTTCACAAATAGCTTCCTTCGCAGCATTTTGAATGGAGTCCTCGTAAACAAGTTTTGCAGCATTTAAGATTCGCTTACCGTAAGGAGAAAACCTTGTAGGTGGTTGAGGAAGATTCATTATGCCGCAAAACATTCTCCCAGCTTCTGCACCTTTTCCAATGGAACGCATAGCATATACAAACCTGGTATTTTTATTGTAGCAATTTGCGTTCCTTCATGTGAAAATTTGAAGAAGAGAATTCTACACGATATGGACAAGCACAACATTTCAGGACAAATGTAATAGCCAGTCCAGACTTTCCTTTTAAAACTTGCATGTCTAAGCCACTGTTACACATTTTACAGTGAACTTCATTCTTGAAAACAAATGCCAGAATATTCAAATTCATAATGGCATTAATAATACCTACACTTTTGTCATAGGAAGAAAAACTTTCATTTAAATTGGGAATTTTCTTTTCTTTTGCACATGTCTCCTTTGAGTCATGTCAAAATTTTTGATTTTCAGAAATTTGAAATATCGAAATATTCAAAACGCTAAGAAGAAAAACTTGTATTCTATCCAAAATAGGTAAACAACGCTAACAGTTACGCTTGCAGTGAATCTACAGTTAACTGCGTATGAATAAATAAAACAGAAAGTGGCTTTGGAAAAGCTTCCCAGATTTAAAAGGTCAATGTTTACATTTGTATCTGTCAAAGGAGGCGTGGTTCATCAGCTGATTATTTTTTAAAAATAATTTTAACATACTTTTAACTAGTAAAATGGGAAGTATGTTATATCATTGGAAAGGTCCTGATTTGGAGATTTTAGAAATATCAAAAACTCAAAATCGATTTCCCGAGGGTGTTTACCCTACTGACTCCCCTTAAATCCATGTGCTTCCCTAATTTCTTTTGAACAGTGTACTTTTACTTGATTAATTTAATTTTTAGTATAAATAATGCATCCAAGAAATATAAATATATATTTTTTTATTTTTACAGACAACAAATAGTTTATTAACCTCTTCAGATTCGAAACAAAAATAAAAGCTTGGTATTTTATAAGAGGTACTTAAATAGTTGTTTTGAGTATTCTGATGTAGAAGAATACTATAAATATTTTTTTTAATTTTTAGAGGTTAGGGGGATGTGCATCACATGTGATACATCAGGAACAAGACACTACAATCAGAAGTTTTTAAGGTATTAAGCAAGATTGAAGCAATTAATTTAATCTTAGTCATTAATAACATAATACATACAATTCATAAATTCAAAATGAAAATTAAGTTTGATCGGTGTTTTGGTGCATATTAATAGTATCACAAAAAAATTAATTTTTTTTTCGTGAAATGCCTTGAAACCATTTCTAGTACTTGTAAAGCATAGAAAAACCTTGCAGTCTGTACATTTTACAGTTTTTAAGGCTGAGCACTTCTCACTCCTGCACCAACTTCGATGAGTCCTATCCCCAAAAGGAAGTCGCAGAACACTTGTAGCAGCGACTGTTCTGTTGATAGTTAGAATGGACCGGTCTACTGCCGGTCTAATCTTTGTAACAATTTTGAAGTGAATGCCATGAAGTTGTCCCTTCATCTTAGGAATTAAGTCACAGCGACTTAAATCTGGAGGTCAATCAATGTTCATTAGTGCGGCAACAGCATACACTTCTGCTTTGATGACACTAGGACGACCTGGCCTGTGCATATTTGATATATTTTGAGGTCCTTCATTGAAGGCTTTTACCCATCTTGATACAGTTCTATAAGGTAATGCATATTCTTTGAAAGCCTCTTGAAGCCCTAGATGGTATCGTCGTTCTGTACGACATCTAGCACATTCCGCTTTTATCCAACTTCGTTGTTCTTTTTTTAAAAAGATCCTGACAACACTAACCTTTGACCACAAGCTAACACAAGGATCAGTTCTTCGAGTCACTCCAAATGCGTGTGTCATAGGAAGGCCGAATCTTTTTGCTGAGAGGTATAAGGTAGGCATATAGCTAGCTCACATGTAGTATACACGACATTCTTTGGTTTTGTTGTGTAGCGTTTTTACAGCAGTGTTGCCACTATTGAAGTTCAAGCCCTACTATAAGCAAAATATTACGATTATATAAACCTTTTCCATAAAACGACAGTGCCGTCATTCTTTCTTTATTTTTTTGACAAAAAAATTATTCAAATAATTTTTTATTGTAAAAATATTATTAAAACAATTTTCTAAATATATTCTAATTCAGGTCATGATAAATATTGAAAACATTATTCATTTAGGTGCTTTTTCAAAACTACGTTCCGAATAAAAGGTTTTTTTACTGAAAAGTATTACAGTTTGAAATTACTTAAAATAATTCATGCTTTTTCTACACTAATGTTTCCAAGAAGAAATATCGTGTGTTATTCATTTTTTCTTGGGGAATAAAATGATTTGACCTTGAAAATGTGATATACTCATATAAGATGGCATTGTCAAAAGTTTTAAATTTGGATTATTGAACAAATATTTTGCTAATTACTTAGAAATGTGTTCTACTTTTGAAATTAAGTTACAAACTGTGTTTAATTTACCATTGTAATAACAGTGTTTAGAATCAAAACTGTTTTATTCCTAAAATATTAAGTTAAGTGAATAAATATAAATAAGAACACATCAAAGCTTCTAACTTTATAAATGTACTTTCTTACCAAAATGGACAAATATTTTGAAAGTACATTTTGACATTCTCTTTAAAATGATGATTAATAATCCGCACTTATAGTGAAGTACCGAACACTTAAGGATTTATTATTTTTTAAAATAGCAGACAAGATTGAAATGGAGAAACTGCACATCCTATATGCTTGTTTTTCTTTCACCAAAGCACGAATATCTTTGAAACAAATTTTGAAGTTCATTTTAAGTTATAAATTAATAATTCGTACGTGAAAAGAGTTCCAAAAGCTGATTGAAGAAAACTTCTCTTAAGATACACAACACCACCGACTGACAAGTAAATTATTTCTTTTTTCTTGATATTTTTAAGAAGCGGGATTGCTTCCGATGTTTTCGATCTGCTATTTAATTGTTTATCTATTAAAAATCCCACTGTTCTTCTTATTTTCTTCATATTCTCCGGAATCTGACAGCTAAATAATGTCAACAAAATTATAACAAATGCACCCGTGGCGGCATTACTAACCAATTGTAAGGCGAAAATAGAAAGGATCCTGTTTTGAAAAGAAAACGACAGTATACAGTGTACAAATTGCAAAAGCAAATAGATAAAAGGAAAAACAATGGTATCAATAACGCTTTTTTTAAAAGATAAATTTTCTTTTAAATGCAGTTGTAAGCATTTATTAAGCTCATGTATTTAGTTGCCGAGGGAGCGTGACTGCAAATTCTTATCCTCTCGTTGATATAAAGAAGATAAGAAGCGTACCGGTGGATGAGAATGCACAAGGATATAGTAAAAAGGCATGGGTATTCCAAATACAGTAAGAAGTAAATACACTGAGTTATGAAGTTTACAATCATTTTGATGTTTTTATCTTGAGGAACATAGCCCAATGTCCAGGAATAATTTTTAAGATCTACTTTATATGCCAAGTATGTATAAATTGTCCCCAGAATAAGAGATGAAACACAACTAATGGTAAGAATTACGTCCAAAAAAATGCGTGTACATTTCACAATTGGTTGTTAGTAATCTAAAACGAGATTTGGCTGAGTGTATGAGAGCATGTAAGTTATTTCTTTGGGAAATCATTGAAAGCCACAAAGCAAAAATGGAAATAGCTACAAATTGATAAGCAAAATTTTCCTTTTTATTCTGTGTTTTGAACAGGTAATTCGTCAAAGCCAAAAGCACCCAAATAATGGATAAAGGAAACACTAATGTTAAAAAGTAAGCAAAAATTTTAAAAAAATGCATAATAAAGCGTTTATTCTTCCGGCGATTGAGCGACAGGATAATCCAAACAGGAACATTTAGTGAAGTAATGTTTTCTGTTTTTCTTTTACACAGGATCGTTTTAGAAGGATTGGTGTACATTTTGCTTTGTTTTTGAAATTCTATGACCATATATATTCTAAACGAATTTTTATGCAGTGCGAGCTATTAAAAATACTGAATTATGTTGTAATCAAGTATATTGAACTGTTCAATTGTTTTTCAAATTTTAATACTATTTATGTGAGAAATATAAAATTATGGTATATAGAGGTATTTATTTATTAAGAGAAATTATTTTAATGGCAACAGAAAACAGACGCACTCTCTCTCTCTCTCTCTTGTAATCTCAGCAATAAATGTTATTTATCCGCCAACTTAATTCATTTTTAATGTCAGTTTTAGTAAATGGATAAAATAGCAGTCTAATCAAACAAATGAATTTTACTTGCAGTAACTTCAAATACAAAATTCACTTCAGTCATTTCGTAAATTCTTCTTCAGCCAAAAATTTTGAAAGAGTTTAAATTTCTTCTCTTTCATTAACCAAAGAAATAAAACTTCATTTGCTTGAGTCAAAATGAAAAAATACATACAAAATATTGAGCCACACAATTTTTTAAAAACATATAGACCTAAAGAAATATATTATTTAAATTTTCCAGTCCGTACAAAATAAAGAATATAATAAAGGAAAATGAATAAAAGAGTTGATTTCAAAATCAGGATTATGTTAATGAAAGGATATAAAGCTAGAAAAAAGTTGCAATAAATTTGCACATTTCTCAAGTTTCTGAGGAGAAAAATTAAGAAGATATTGCTTAAGTTTTCCTCTTGGCATCAAAAAAAATGTTAGATCTAATTTTAGAAATAAATTTATTCACTCATATGGTGTTTAATAGAAGAAAATAGATTTATCAGCATATATATATATATATATATATATATGATCTCTTCATAATCTAGTTCAGAAATCCAGTTCTTGGAATGGGATGATGCAACACACTCAAGTATTTTTGCCTTTTGAAAAGAACTAAAATGTGAATAACAGGCAAATACTCCTCTCACCACAATAGTATCAGTTTTAGAGAAAAATACCAGACTTTATCGATTACAATCAATCATTTAAGAAGATTTGAAAACTCATTACGTGTAAAGTATACGATACGCTTTGGAAAATCAATTACCTATTAATACGTTTTATATTAATATATTTTTTGATTGATCATGATGCATCTGTATTTGAGAGATCTAATAAAGGTTCAAGCACTTAATAAAATTAATCTAATGGTATATAATAATTGTTTATAAATTTGCATTTCTATATTTAATTGCAATTATTTAATCTATATTTATAGGAGAAAAATATTCTCATATATACAGCATCTCTCACTCACTCGTTACGAGATCTCTAGAACTCTTACACATAAAGACATGAAAATTGACAGGCCTGTTATTTTTTTGAGTTGAAGTTCGCTAAAAGAGGCTTTTAAGGGAATCGATTTCACAGGTGTGTTTGGAAGGTCGTTTCAGATAAAACTTTTCGTTTTTGAACTATTAAACGTTCAGAATAAAAATTTGACAATCATATTTTTTTTTGTTCAGTACAGACCCGCAAACAGTGAGTTTTAAGAAAATGTACTTCCAAAGAGAAATAGATATTAGTGGTGTAAAAGACAGATATACTTCTTTTTCAGAAATTTAAATCAAGAGGTGAGGGTTATAAGAATATCTTTTGAATGCAATGAAAACTTAATGATAGGATTTAGATATCAATAACTATAAAAATAACAATAAGTACGCATGCAATATCATGAAATATCCAGCGCAGTGCGTCGATAATGGGAAACGTATATTATTGATTCATATTATAATTTTAATTATACATTGTCTTAGAATTCTCATTTTTTTTAACAGAGAATATAACATCATACTAAGCTTTTTTCTTTTATTATATGAATTTCTTATAACAATTTCCACAATACAAGGTGTGTCACGCTGCGCATACCCTAGCCTTTAGGCTTGGTGTGAAAGAGTGGGAATAGAATATATTTGACCTTGATACTTTCGTTGTCGATGGAACGTTATTCCATCCCTCTGTACAGTTTGTTTTCCATCCTCGTTTGAAAAAGACGTTGTTGTGTCGAAGCGCCGCCATCATGATAAACTTAAGAATCGAGCTGCGCATAAATTTGAAATTTAAAAATAACTTCAACTAGATGCTTTAAATTGTTAAAAGAAGTGTTTTGAGATATTTGTACGTCATATAGTCAAATTATTGAATGGCACAAATGATTTTCAAAATATTGGGAGGTTGTTGAAGATGATGAACGTTCTGGTGAATCTGTGACCTCAAGAACAGACCATGCTCATCGTTTTTGTTCGATATCAATAGTATACTCAAGATTGAATGGGTACATGAAGGTCAAAGGATAAAACAACAGTACTACATTAAGGTCCTGATAAAGCTCAGGGAAAGAGTTAGGAAGAAAAGACAAGATCTGAAAAGCAACAACGTGTGGATTTTGCACCGAGACAACACCCTGGTGCGAATTGCATTCTCTGTAAAATAGTTCATGGCGGAAAAACGCATTATTGTGCTCGAAGATACAGCTTAATCACCAGACTTCTACCTGTTTCTTAAAATGAAAAACGCATTGATGGGAACACATTTTCAGTCTGTAGAAGAAGTGAATCTAAAAATGGCAGACTTACTGAAGATGGTGACACTTAATCAGCGGCAGTACTGCTTTGAACGTTGAAAAACTCCTATGTAGCTATCCATTGATGGGGAAGGGGAGTATGTTGAAGAGGACTAAAGGGTTTTGTACATTGCTTTCACTAAAGTTAATTTTTAAGGCTATTTATCGGTCCTACTCCGTATTTATATATTAACCATAATAATACTGAATGTCGAAGATAACACATTTGTCACAAAAATAGAATTTTAAACTTCTGGCTGTTCGAACTCTGGGTATATATATTTCACAAATGCCTTATCCTTTTCATCTAACACAAGAAAGGTGGAAAAATAATTTGACAATATCTTCATCTCAGAAATAGTCAAGATAATAAAAAAAATATTTAGAAATATTTATGCTAAATTTAAAGTGCGTGTATTTATTACAAACAAATGCTAAGACTTTCGTTTTTTGAATAAGTTAACATTTTTAGTTGTGTGATAACTTCATACTTCAAAAGCACTTTAATTAAATTCTAGTGAAAAAGTATAAATTTTTGGTTATTATCTGATGCCATCATCTTATTTACAAAAAAAAAATAAATAAATAAAAAAATACAGAATTTAAAATCATTACCACTGTGATGCTGTGACAATAGGGAAAATTTGTAATGTGACATAAGATTGGTAAAAATAAATATACTAGAATATAAATCACAATGTTTGCATTATAATATGTTTCAAATTTCTTAATACGAAGAAATCTCGCAATAATTTATTAATTTTGATGAACAGAATTTCTAAATAGTAGTATTATTGGAAAAAGTATATATGACATATAAGGTATTCGTATCAATTTGCTTTGCATTCAAGAATCACAGTATATATTTACTGTAATAAGTGTATGTATCTAAAAGCAATTAAACGACAAAAATAAAAATAAATAAATAAAAACTAATTTTAAATTGGAAGCTAAAATTAAATGGTAATTTAACAATTATTTTTTTTCTCTTCTCAACAAAATATTGCGATATTTCATACTAAAGAACTAAGTAAATATTAATAATAAAACCTATTTTCACATTGCACGAAATATTATTTAGGGCAGAAGTTTAATAATCACCTCATAAAAAAAAAGGAATAAGAAACTAAAAAATTGTTGCAGAACTAATCAAAATATCAAGAATATACAAGGAAAAAAGAGATTTAAAAATTTTTAATGTTGTTTAATAATATCCTGTTTATTATAAATATTCCTCAGAAGGATGAATTCTAGTAAGATTTTACAAATCGAAAATAATATTTTAAAATAGTATAACAATTTTTACAATGAAATGGTTTTGAAGTAGTCTGTAAATTACTTCTACCATAAATGTATTTTTGTATTTAAAAATCACTTTAAATTAATTATAATCATCCCGTATGTGAAAATAGATCCAATTATTAAATAAAAAATTCATCTTAAGGCGTATGGTCCCACCTTCACAATTTATTTTATTTTTAATATTTGATATGTGGTTTAAATAGTATTTTATAAAGGTTAATATTTAAAAATAATTCCACACTAAATTTTTTTAAATTTGTTGCAAAATGTATGTAAAATTAAATTTTTTGAACTTGTTTAAACATTTTTTAAATTTCTAATGCTTTTTTTTTAATATGTCTTTTTTTTTTTTAAAATTTTTTCTCTCAAGCATTCTCTTATTGATTATTAACTTAAAACAAAACTAAACATGTTAGAGTTAATTTTATGCACAGTTTTACAAAACATACATTTCAGAACATGTATACAACATTTCAAATCCATACTTCAATTATCAAAAAAGCCTTAGGGTTTTGAATGATAGTATGTGTACAAAAATTCAACATGGAGAAATATGAGTTTGAAGGTTTCATTTCATGAATATCAAGATATAATATTCATCGAATAGTCTGAAAGTTTTATGAAATGTTAAGTAGCTTATTTAAAACTGCTTACCATAAAAATTGCGTGTAAAATTCAGTGGTTTACTTTAGATTCATAAGTAAAAAGAACTCCGAAAGCAGACAGAAAAAACTTCTCTTAAGATGCATAACATCGCAGGGCGATAATTAAACGATTTCTTTTTTCTTCAATTTTTTGAGGACTGGAGATTTTTTCTAGCTCATTTAAACTGTGATAATTATTATTATCAATAAGAAATCCAGCAGTTGCTTTGATCTCGACTCCGGAATTCTGTCGCTGATGAGTGTTAGAGAAAATATAATAACAATGCCTGTGCAAACATTGCTACATGTGACCAATATATGTTGAAGAGATGGTTGCCCGTGTATGGCAAAGGACAAAGTCGTGTACAATTACAGAAGCATACTGACAAAATGAGGAGCAAAGGTGTTAATAAAGTGCCTTTCAACAGATGAATTTTCTTCTCAACGCTGTTGTAATCATTTAATATTTTAACATATTCTTCGTTGCTGTATTGGAGTCGTATTTTTATACTTTCGCTAATCTTAAGAAGAAATTGTCCTAATTACGTATCAAGACGTATAACGAAAAGGCAATCAGGCATGGGTATTCCAAATACACTGTGAAATAAATATATAGGAATGCAATATCCATCAGAATTCTATTTTTCGGATTTTGCGTCGGTGTTTCCGAATGTTCAAAATCTATTTATTTTACTTTCTCTATTATCAAAGTAAGCATACTTGCCGGCTAAAAATAAAGGTAAAATAAAACAGAAAAAGAACCATATCCATTACACTAGAATTTAATCCATATCGCTTGACTTTTGATAAATTAGTGTGATTTTTATAAAATGTATGAGATTTTGTAAGTTTTTCTTCTGAAAATACATTGAATACCAATCGGCAAAGGTTAAAATATCTACGAATATATAAGCAAGAAATGCTTTAGTATCTTCAGATGAGAACAAATCAGGCACAAAAGCAGACAAAACGTAAGATATAGAAAGAAAGAATTCTCAGAAAATATTCTGTTATTCTTTTTCTTTTTCTACAATCTATTAATATTATAATCCAAAGAGAATATTATTGCAGCAACGTCAATTGAATTTCCCCATGCATGACTGATTTTTTTTCAAAAAGAAATTATTCAAAAAGCGTCTTTATTTATAGTTACTACTAATATTTTCCAAATATTTATTCTTACCTAGATTTAAGAACAGAAATAATTAAATATTCATATTTATAGTTGATTAAAGTAAGATTTTATTCTTATACGTCATTTATTCACAAAGCCAATTTTCTCTCTCATTATCTCAGATATTTATATTCACATATCTTATATTTCAATCTAATATAGTAGAAGAGGTATTCAGTGATGAAGTATGGTTCGAATGCAGTAGTTTTCATGCATTTAATGCACAATAACATGCATTAAAAAGAACAATAAAATCAATGTGCTATGGAAAGAATTCGTGATTCGTAAGAAAGATTAATTTAACAAATTTTAAAAGGTTAAAGTTTTTAACTGTTTCGATCCTTTAGCAACATTCAGCCCTGTAGACCAAGTTTTCAAACAGAAAACAAAACATGTACACTGTAAAACTTTATTGATTATAGTACAACAAACGTTAAGGTGAAACTAAGTTTTTCTTAAAACCCAAATAAGTGTTACTCACAAATATAAATATTGAGAAATTTATTCGATTTTGTTGGTTATTAGAGCCTCATAACACTAAAGAAAATTAAAATGTTAGCATTTCCAGTAAAAATCAATCACGCATGAAAAGAGAAAGGAGTACAACAAATTAATAATATTTACGAACAAAGATTATTAATTTTTGGAAACCATAGAGCCGTCAAAATCATATGAAAAACCGTAAAAAAATATATTGATTACATCTTGCTGCAATATTTGAAAATAATGGTAAAGGAAAAACAAAATAGTATGTGTCATTAAATCTTTCATCGATGAGAAAACATTTCTGTCGATAATAAAATCTCACCAATCGATGATTATAGCTGTTTCTCGATTCTTAGTACAAGCATAGTTACTTATTTAATTTAAGTAATATGTACTTATCTTTAAAATTTTAAAATTTTTCGATATTTTGAGTCTCCTATTACGCTAATAAAATCTTGAATTCGAAAGAATATTTAAATGATTGCATTTTGAAACTTGTTGTTCGATATTGAAAAATTCCAAATCAATAATCCATTTTAGAAATAATTTTTAGTAAGTGTTTAACAATAAAACCTAAAGAAGATAATATAAAGATTTCATAAATATAGATCCAAGTGAATTTGAAACTCGAAATATAAAATTTTTGTCAATATTCCTACTTTCATCAAGTGGAGATCCGAACATTTCCTCTCTAAGGGATATTTTATTACTCAATAAGTAAACATAGATTTATTAAGAGTGTTTTTTTCCATCAATTTTGTATAAATATTGTCAGCAAGCACTAAATGCAATATAAAAAAGAAATAACATAAAACAATTTCGCTTAAAATACTGTTTTGCATATAAAAAAAATTCTTTCATTCTTTTTCCAGTAGAAAACTTCTATTGTGAAATTGTTCCATGGCAACATTTTGCCATTTTCTTTGAACTAATAAGGTCGAAGAAAAAGGTAAATGATGTTTCATTACAGTGCCTAGTCGTCGACTCGCCATTATAAAGTCTTCATTCTAAGTAGTCAACTGAACGAAATTAACACTCGAATATATCATTATATAATTTTGAATTAAAATTTAAAATGTCTTATTGTACAAGGTTCTTTGTGTGATGTTCTATCTTGGAGACATGGAATACCTTAATTAAATGAATTGTTAAATTTTCTTAGAGAATTTTATACGATGAATATTAGTTTATAAATATATGCTAAGGGCCTCTAATATTTCTGACAAGTTTGCGTTTCACAGAAGAATGCAAGTTTAAAGTGTTCCAGAAAAAGATGTTTGTAAAATATATTCAGAGGTACTTATATTTTTCAGCACTGACCATGAATAACAAAGCAGCAAAAAAACTTATTTCACTAAATGTTCCAATGTGGATTATACTTTCTCTACACGAAAAGGAATACAGTGAAAGGTTTCAAACTTTTTTCAAATATTACTCATACCATTTTACAATTACCCTTCATTTGTATTCAATATATTTGGTTCTAGTTGGTCTTTCGTCAGCTTTCTGTTCCTTGGATATAAAATTGGGTTTTACCTTCATTTTCATTAATATTTTGGTTGTTACGTTGTATTACAATATGTTATATCAGAAGAGAAAGTTAAGAAAACTTATAGATTTCCTGAGATTCCATCCAAATTTGCCAAGAAGTTCTTTAAGTAAGAACTACACACGCTTGATGACTCTGATTGTTTTAAGTTTTTACATTTTACCAGTGTTCATGGCAACTATCATTGCTTATCTCTCGAGAGAAGAAGATAACTCGGCAGATGTTTGGACTCTTGAATACCATATTAAAAGCAAAAGCCATCAAATAGTTATAAATTTTCTTGGGAGCTATATATATTATTCAACGCATATAACATACCCATGTCTGTTTTCCCTATCTATGCTTGTTCTCATAAATCGTTGTGGAGTTTTTCTTTTTAAATTTAACAAAGGCTTAAGAAACATTAAATTTATTGCAGGTTCTGCAAAAAGTTCTCAATTCTCAAGTGATTACAACAAAATTGAAGAGAAAGTTCGCCTTTTGAAGGAAGTGTTCTCGACTCCTTTGTTTATTATTTTGTTGAGCTGTTTCTTTAACTTGTATGGTACTTTAGCTGATAGTTTACGACAAGAAGTTCCACTGTATTTAAAGGTGGATATTAGTAGCAGTGTTTTTACTTATGTCGTTATCATAGTTTCGTTGACAGTTTGTAGTTCTAAAATTCCAGAATACATGTTAGAAATAAAAACAACTATCGGGTCGTTGATTGACAAGCATAAATTTGGCAAATCGATGGACAGCAAAGAAATTCTCGTCTTTGAAAGAATGGAGAAAAAAGATATAATTTACATGTCAGCCTGTGGAATGGTCGATTTTAAAAAGAATTTTCTTATATCGCTTTTGGGACTCTTTTCACGTATGGATTACTCCTTGTAAATTTAAAGTAATTTTCATAATTTAGAAGAAATCAGCCATATTATTATGAACTTCTTAATTATACTTAATCATTATTTTGTTTTGCATGTTACCTTTGTTGATATAGTATTCTTTTGATTGGTAAATTGAACGATATTAAGGACAGTTGAATGTGAACAAAATGGTAAATTAATTCAGAAGTTTAAAAAGAGGAAATAATAAATTTCAAAATGTGATAAAGTTCTCTAGAATTATGTCTGAAAATCAATTCTTATTTCCATTTCAATTTATTGTTCATTGCAATAATGAGGTAATAAATGTAACTGTGAAAGCATAATAAAAATATGTAATAGCGCTACAGGGAAGTATATTTTGTGAATAGTTTTTTGAAGTAATGTATTATTGAAAATTCTTCTCAATAAAAAAATTTATATTTCGAGAAATATCAGTATTAGGTTTAAAATAAATTCTTTGTAAATCATGAAAATCCTACAAGTACAGAGTGGTTATAATTAAAGTTCTACTATCGAAATGCTGTAAAAAAAGGACCAATGCTCAGAATGACGTCAAATTTGAACTGAATATACTTGAAGAAGAAGGCAAAAGAATGGCATAAGAACAAAATTCTCCTCCATTTTCATTGTTGCTGTTTTGTGGATTTTGACCAAAGGACAAAAAAAAAACAAACACTTTTCCCATCTTAAGTGATATGATCGCTTTTCTCTAACAATGCAACAACTGTTGAATTACTGGGAAGTCATTTTTTCCTGTCAATAAACCCAAACAATCATGTACATTGAACAGTACTGTTGGTTTAATCTGGTACTCACGTCAAAGCCATCGTAAATAGATTTAAAATACCACTTATAGTCCAATACGCTTTCGTTATACCTCTATCAGGTTTTCCTCCATTGGTAGATTTTGGAACTATTTTCTTGTGATACACCATTCATCCCTTTTAAATTACCATATTTACTAGAATCTAAGCCAACAACAATTCTAAACCGCACCTCAGTTCTCTACATGTTTTTGAGAAAAAAATTTTTAAAAAATGCGCAGAAGATTCTTGACATTTGATACTTAAGAATTAAAAAAAATAATGATAAATATTAAAAAGTTAATAATTAATTTATTTTACTTGTATTAAACACTTTCAAATGTATATGTGAACATATAATTACTCTAACTGTCACATGTTTCGAAAATAATTCGTCCTTCTCCCATTGTGACAGCTGACTTCAAAATTTCGGCCGTCGCCATTTTTCCACTCGATGTCGCTTTCAGTGCCATCCAATATATTTCTGAGGTGACGTCTTTTTAAAAGAATCCATTATGAAGAAATGTAAAACAATCACTAAAGACTGTTGAGCATTTAGAAGCAAAAATTAAATTATTTTGCTTACGCTGTCGGCGTATATTAGTTTCATCCGTGTCAAATTTTCAGTGGACGTTGCCCTGTGTCCGTTTTTTTCTGCATATAAAATTGTCTCTCTTTTCATATTTGTATCATGCTTAACTTGTCCAGATACTATTACAGATATGTTTGATGTTAATGTGATAAAAAGAATGTGTAAGAAGCAAAAAAATCCTAAATACGAGCAGATAACGTACAAGCCAACAAATGTTTTGACATCGATTTTTAGCCTCACCCGGTTTTCAGTAGCATTAACACTGCCAAAATAGTCTGGTTTAGATTCGAGTAAGTATGGTACATTCAGTTCAAATTTGAAGTTGCCATGGCCGGTGGTTCTTTATTTACATTGTTTCGAAACTGAAACTTTGATCACTTATATAGAATATGTTATATAGATGGGTTTTTATTATAATTTATATTTTCTTTTTCTATAGTTTTTGGTACATTCTTAAATTTGTGGTGTTTCTCATTAAGAATCGGTTCTCATTCTTAGCCCCCTGTTGGTAAATTTTATGAGGAGGGAAATTTATACAAGCTTAAGCAAATAAGTTACTTGCGCTTCTGCCCATGCGTTAAGTCACTGTCTGAAGAAAGAAGTTTCTACCTTTTCAGCGTTTTTAAAATTACGATCCTTCTCTTCCTACTCTAAACAAACAAAAAATTACTGAATTGGAAAGATCCTTTATTTCGCCACCATACAGTATAAATATTTCAGAAAATAACAATGTTTTGCATTTTTTAACGTTTTTTTTTTTCAAAAATAAGTAAATATTGATGCGTTTTCATGAAAAGAGTTTTCAATCACTCTGTATGGATATTCTATGATTGTAATGAATTGACACTCCGAACTAAAATAGTTCATACTTTAGAATCAGTGATTTGAAATATAAAATGCCAAAAACTTTTTTTTTATGATTTTTCAAAGTATTACCAAAATTCTAATTAAACATTTAATATCTTTGTCATTTATACACTTAAATACATGAAATTATTTTTTTCCTTCAGTCAAACGCTATTATACGTGTTTTGTACAAAGATTGAAAAAATTGCTTAAAAATTACGGATTTTCCAAAACGTTTTGTACCCTATAATCGAATACCCTTTTTACAAGAATTTATTCATGTAGTATTTTACTTCTTTTTAGCTTTTTTTGCTTAGTAATTATTCTTGTTTGTTATCAACGCACGAAATTTTTTAAAGTATAACTTAAAAATTAAGCACTAAAATATGTGAAATTTAAAAAAAAAATCGAAAACTCATTTTGTCGTTTCGTCTATTGGCGTCATTAGTGCCGAAAACCATTTTATGAGCCGAACTAATTTTTCGAAAGTAATGATTATACTCCTTTCCACCTGAGCTTGGTAGTCCAAATCACATCACCTGCTAGGCAACACTGGAAGAAGAGGTTGGCTATAACAAATGAAAATCACCAAAGATGCAATTTATTTATCAGCTGGTGGCATTGTTTATTTTAAGATAAGCTTTCTTTTGTCAGCTTTTGAGACTTTATTTACTTATGGACTACTAGTAATGAATTCTAAAACTGATTCATAAAGCTCTTCGGTGTGAGATTTAAGAAATCGGAAAGTTTTTTTTATGTATTCTGTGCAATTTAAACCATTTTTCTTGTATAAAAAAGCTTCGAAATAAGTTATTTCTTTTAATTTTAACATAATATTCTGTTTTATTGCAGTGGTCACTAACCCTGGGGCACAGAACGTTACCGGCCGTGGATCAAATAATACTGGGCCGCTCAAAGAACATTAAAAAATTTCCATTTTATTCACTGTTGTGTATTTCTCTCGGGTTAGTGCGACATACCGTGAACCGAAGTGAACCGGGGTGGTGAGACGTCACTTAAAGCCACACCAAAACCACGCATGCGCAATATATTGTGAAGCGTAAAATATAAACAATCAATGCCCCACCCCCCTAGCTGGCAGTAGAAAAATTATCAAATCGGTCCGCGGTGATAAAATATTTGGGGAGCACTGTTTTATTAGATATTATAATGACAAAGCACGTCTTAAGATTTCATGTATATATTACATGTTCATATATTAAACTATTAAATCAATTTCAATCATCAAATGTGCAAAATTACATTTTTATTTGCGGTTATTAACATAAAAAATTGTTGCTACTAAAATGATCCGTCAAACTGCTCAACATTCTATAATTGCTTCTCCAACCCTAAAAAAAATGGTATTGTTCATCTTATAAGTTTATGAATCCAGATTTTCTTAATGACTGTCCATTTTAAGTGGGTTCGGATTGATCAGCAAATACCAAATAAAAAGTTGTCATGACTCTAATTCGTTGTATTCTATTGCAAAAAGCGAGGAATTCACTAATATATTTTTTCAAGGAGATTTCGTTTTATTCGAACACAGCTTTTAAAAGAAATATAAAAGATCGCCAACTATTCACAAGATGCACAACATTTTACTCATTTGCTGGAATACATCTACGAATTCAGAGACATCAATAACCTAGATAGACGAAAAAAATAAAATCTGTTCCTCTATATGTCTGTGATATAAATTCCTTATATTTTAATCTATGCTTTAAAAAACAAAAAAAACAAAAGTAAAATAGAAGGCACATTACGAGAAAACTAATAGAAAAAGTAACTATTTTAGCTTTTCAATTAATTTTATAGATGAAATGAACAATATCTATGTTTCAAAGAAATTTCTGAAATTGCTGCAGAAAATACTATTATTCACACTTAAGACATCAAATCACTGTTATTATTTATGCCTATAATATATCATACATCACTATTACTAAAATACTACTTTCACAATTACAGTATTATTTTTTTCTCTAAGCAATCTTTCTTTTCTCAAAGTAAGTAATAATACGAAGTTAAGCATAATGAGGAGTACGTTTTTGTGAGAAACATATTTTGCAACAGATACATAATTTCAGTGTAAGTTAAATCATTCAAGTATGTTCACTTAGGAATAATAATAATTTGAAGCTTTATGTGCGAGAATTTTGAAAAATTCCTATTATAAAGATTTTTTTTTAGTGATCATCTCTGAAAACAAGGACACAAAAGCAAAAACTGTATTGCATTTGATGATGGATACTAGATGACACCACATATTTATTTGTTCTAAATAAAAAAAAAACTTCTAATTTTATGTAAAATAACATTTTTTTTTTTTTTTGGAAAAAAAAAATTATTTAAGCTACTGTATTATTTATTTAAAACATGAAAATAAACCCAGTTCCTGTAGTGTGCTAATTTAATTTACTTTTCTCTGAAATTATAAATAGAGTTGGCCTTAAAATTTTAAAATATTGTATGATAATAATTGAATAACTATCCAGCCCAATGGAAATAAAACTCGAGATTGAACATTGCTTTATATTTTGAAAATTTTTATATTTTTGGTTCATGAAAAAATGTCCGTGAAAATTAATTTTTTTACTTACTCTTTAGAACACATACATTAATAAAATAGACCAGCTACTATTGAAGGCAAAATGATTATATTTTAGTAGTGTTTGTGTTGTTTTTGAGAAATTGGTACACAAAATAAATAACACAAAGGCATTCAAGAAAAAAACTACAATTTTTACAAATCATAAACATTTAATAATTTTTCGATAATATGCCGTGACATAGATTTTATTAGAATTACAGAAATGTGTGCAATTTATAATAAGATACAATATCATAACTACATATGTTATTAGACCTTAGAACACATAATTGTACATATTATAATTAGATCTGATATTAAATTAATTTTAAGTACTTTCACATTTTAAGTTAAATTTTTTTAATAGAAAAAAGTTTAATTTTTCCCCAGGATTATTTGAATTTTATGTAAATTCAATTAGGACTGTTTTACTAGTATATCACTCCTAAATACTAAGTGAATCAAGTAGCCAATATCAAGAAATAATAATGTATGTAAAGTAAAATATTTTACGTTTCTTCTTCTAAAATACATTTCAGTGCTTGCTACAAAGATACTTACATAATTTTAGCATATTCTCAACTTGCTTTTTCTCGTCATTTAAGCGTGGCTCAAGATTACGAGGTCCATTTCCAACAGACTTTACATTCCTTTAGAAATCGACGTTAATTAAAAATAATCCCTGAACGCCCTTCAAACACAAAATAAATTGTCCATTATTTTATATATCTCCCGAATGTCTCATGAATACTTTAATAATATTTTAACATCTAAGATAGTAAATTTGCAATGTAAATAAGCTTTAAAGTCCTAATTTTACTCTGATTTGCAAGTTTTACAAAATTTAAATCCAGTTTATTGAAATTAAAAATAGTGGAAAAATATATCGACAATATTTTTATCTAAGAATTTGGCAAGATCCTGGGGGAGGGGGGTAACAAACAAATGTTGACCATATTTAAAATGCTTATATTTATTTCAAACAAAAAATATATATTTCATTTATTGAAAAATTAATTTCTTATTTATTCGTAATGACACCCTATTCTTTATAATAAATTTAAATAAATGCAAGTGAAAAAGCATAAATTCCAAATTTAATTTCCTAGTATTGAATTTCGAATATTTCCATTAACTTATTCACAGAAAACACAGAACAATTTAAATCAATATTACTCTAATATTGTGACAAAAAGCAAATGCTTGTAACGTTATATAAGATTCATAAAAAAATCATATCATAGTGCAGGTTAGAATGTTTGTATTAGAATTTCTTAGAACTTCTCAATAAGAAAATATCTTGAAATAATTAACCGAACTGAAGAAAGAAATTGCGGTGTAACAGAATTCTTTCATATTGTAAAACGATCTTAAATTATACACATCAACACAAATGATACATCAAAATCATTTTACACAATTCTGTAAACAATCCATATGTGAAAGCAACTTTCACCAATTGTTGAAAATTTAAATACAAGTAAATACTCATTTTAAACTGGGTTTTTGACGTGATTGCAATTTAAATCGAACTCTGATCCAAAACAAAGACTATTGAAGAAATTTTAAAGTTAAATATTCCATTAGATGACGATTAAACTACAGCTTTCTTCAGAATTCTAAGAAATACAATTTTTGTTGAAAAAGATTTAATAACAATACACATAGTAAAACCGCTTTCAATTGCAAAACATATTGAGCAGGGATAAAGTTCTATGAGTCAATACACATAATAAAGAATAAAATAATAATAATAAGGAATAAATAAATAAGGAATAAAGAGCTTATTAAAAAACTAAACAACTTTTATCAGGGATATAATACAATTGAAACATTTAAAAAGATCTTTTAATAATGTTGAAAAATTATGTTTGTTTTAAAATTTATTTAATATTTGTCAGCAAGATGAATTATAACATGAATTTTTAACAAATCAAAAATAATTCCTCAATTTAACAAACAATTTCTCAATAATATAATCATTTCTACACAGAAATAACCTTGAAGTAAATTGCTTAATTTTTTATAAATTAAAAACTCACTCTAAATTTATTAAAATAATCCCGTAAGTGAAAATGGTACCAATGGTTGTAAACAAAAAACTCATCTGAAGGTGGAATATACCACCGGCTGACAAGTAAATAATTTCTTTTTTCTCCATTCTGCGAAAAACAATAGTTTCCTGTTTTTGGTAAGTGTTACAGAGCTGAAGATTGTCAATCAGCGATCCAATCGTTTTCTTGATTTTTCGCATGTATTTCGGTATTTTCGAGCTAAAATATGTTAGAGAAAATATGATGATACTTCCTGTGGAAGCTGTACAAACAAGAAGCACAATTAAATGTAAAGGAATTTTTGACTCGAAAGCAGTAGATAAAGAGACATATAAAGTGAAAAAACTATTCAACAGCAAAATAAATAAAGTTTTTGAAATTGCATCTTTTAAAAGATATATCTTTTTTTCGATTTTATTATAATACTTTGCTATTTTTACGGATTTTGCAGAAATAGTATTCAAATCCCCCTTCTTTAAATTATCTCTAAATTGAAGTAAAAGCCATCCACAATGCTGAATTAAAATGCAAAGAGACGCAGTAAACATCAGAGGATTCTGCACATTCACAGTGTAATATATGCATTCTCCGACAAACAGTATTATTATTCTGCATGTCTCATCATGAATTGCATATCCAAAGCTAAAGAAAGGATAGTCAAAATCTTGAGCAGAAGTTTGTAAAATGACTATTGTAGCAAACAAAGAAGGTAAAGTACAAATAATTAAGAAAATCAAATTTACCAAATACTTGTAATTTCTTCCTGAGTTATCCCATGATAGACTCAGATGTGCTTTGACGAAACGTATAAGGATTCGCAAGTTTTTTTTTTGGTAAAGCATTGAATAATGCAATATGAGAGAAAAAACAATGTTTAGCAAATTTCCCAAAAGTAATTTGATATCTTTGGCTACATACATTAGTGAAACAATTGCTAAAAATAAGTATATTGCGAATAAGTGGATTGCTATTATGTAACAGTTCGAATATAGTTTGATTAAAGTCCCAGTCCTTTTTTTGTAATCTTTGTTCCTGAGTGAAAGCATTATCCAAAGAGGAAAATTAAAGGATGTCAAATCCAGTGTTAAATTTAAGTTGTACATTTTAATTTGAACAAGATCCAAATATACTTAAGAAATGATCCTTAATTCAAAATTGTTCTGTAATTGTAGAAATATTTGGTATCTTTATCTCAAACCTTTGAGCAGTTATTTGACCATCTATTGCTATATTTTTCACTCTAATGAGCGGTATGACTTTTAAAAAATCGAATTCAAAGTAAACATTGAAACAAACTGTTTTAGAATAATTAGTTTTTCTTTACACGCGAGTTTATTTGAATGTTTCATCTGGGGTACTATATAATATGAAAATCTTATTTTATTTATTTTTTTTGTAAATATTGCCAAGTAAAGGTTTTAATAGTATGGACTGAATTTTTTTATCTTTAATCGTAGCAAAATCTTTACTCATTCTACACTCTATCAAAAATGGTAATAATGCTAAATTAGTATGATGTTATAATCGTGATAGTCAAAAAAGATAAATATTTATGTATTTTCGCTACATATTGAGGAATTCATTTCAATATTACAGAACATTATTCTTTCGAAAAATGAAATGCTCATCTAAAATGTATTCTTTGTAATAGAGTGGGAAATGATTTTGTTTTTCAATTTTTTTTGTCTCTATCAATGTTGAATAAAGTAGATTTCGTTTTTTGACAACTGCATACGATATAGAATTCAGTACAAGCCATTAACTTAAGACGCTTCAATTAGACTTTCCTGAAAATTAAAGATTTTCTTTATTTGATATATGTTTATATTTATCTATGTATATAAACATACATAATAAATGTTTTTTTTTAAAAAGAAAATGCATTTTTCGTAATGTTTCTTTTTTCACAAATAAGTTGTATCGTGTTTTCATTTTTAAGTTTCAAACATTTGAATTACCATACATACGCAAGAACTATAAATACACAAATACGTTATTTTGGAAAATTGATAGTTGAATATTTTTAACAAAAGATCAAATTCAGATTCAATCAGATTTTATTGAATTTTAAATTGATCAAATAATAAAGTACAAATGTAATAGATTAAATAAAGTTTAATTTTGCAATAAGGTGTCTATTCATTTAACACCCAAAACTAGCAGGAATTGAGATTCGTTTACGATTGTGCGATTGAAAGATATTTTCATGTTTATTTTGTTAGCCTGACAAAGATTTAAAGATTTATCAAAAATTTCCTAGTCACACTTGGTGTTTAAGTTTATATATTACATGGCATTAAAATTCAAACACCAAGGTGTGCATAAAACGCTTGGAAATTCGGCAAACAGGGAATACAAATGTGGTTTAAAGAACGATTATGTCAAAACTATATGTGCTAGAATCTAGTGGTGTCAATACTAAAATATGTTCAAGAGTATTTGTGCATGCTTCATACTAATGTATGCATTTATCAGACTATATAAATGTTTTGAATGAGTACAAGCG
Organism: Trichonephila clavata; assembly: GCA_019973975.1. Taxonomy (NCBI): domain Eukaryota; kingdom Metazoa; phylum Arthropoda; class Arachnida; order Araneae; family Nephilidae; genus Trichonephila; species Trichonephila clavata. Next base: position 24,969 of record BMAO01019210.1, on the reverse strand, counting down.
TAACAGTTACTACACATTCGGGTCCGTTAATTAATCCTCTTAGGGAAACTATTTTCTAAAATGTGATTTTAACATAAAAAATGCTTTCCGTAGAGATGACTTGATTTTATGAAATGTAACTTCTATTTAAGTGAATGTCGTTGAGTATATGAGGATAATGCTTAACCCTGGATCGTTAAGCGTAAAATCTAAGTATTAGAAATGGTGAAAAGCGACAGAATGGACGCATGTCTTCAGCAAAAAAGACGATGCAAAATCCACCTAGATTTGTGGAAATACGCAACCTTGGAGCTGACCAAGCTATCAGGCTTCGAGAAGGATCATGAGAAGGAGCTTCAACTCGATATAAGTAAATTCCAAAAACTTTGCATAATTCGGTTTAGGGTTAGGATTTCAGATTGCTCCAAAAGTTAAGCTATAAAATTGTTTATTCATAAAATGTGAAAAATAGAATAAAAGTAGCTATTTTGAATATCATGTCTGCTTCTTCCTTGAACCCTTTAACACCGCAACCTACGGACCGTGACAAAAGCAGAACCTTTTAAAATAGTATATAAATTTTTTTTCTATTCGTATTTAAATTTCGTACTCATTGTATAACACTGAATATAATTGCTCCAATAAGGTAACTTTACAAGGATTTCTATAGAAACTATTGTAATTGATGTAATTTTCCCAACAATGCATTTAAACTAACTTTTAAGACTTTTAACAAATTGACTAACGCGAAATAATTTCATGGATAATTTTGTTTATTTCGCTTATGACTTCTATCGATTGCATCTTCCATCTAAAATTGGTAATTCGTTTTTATTGATATTATCTCATCACGCAATTTTCATTTTTACTACATCATAAAACATCCCTTATGGGAAATATTACAGCGTACGGCGCTCTTTTTTAATTTTTTTTATCTCTATGATAGATGAACTACCTTGTAACATCATAAAATGTAGACTATTTCTTTAACTAAGGGAAGATAATTTGATGTCGCATTGCAAGAACTGCTTCATTCAATATTAAGAAAAATAATTAGTTATTTAATGAAGCATTTTTAATAGCGTTTTGTTACCGAATCATCTGCAATCGCTTAGGAAGTACTGTGACATCAATTTAATACAAAAAAGTATGACTTGAATCACGGATATTAAGGCGATATGGTACCATCTTCACAATTTTTTTTTATTTTTAATACTTGATATTTGGTTTTAATTGAATTTCATATAGGTTAATATTTAATAATAATTCCATACAAAAATTTTTTTTAATTTGTTGCAAAATGTTTGTTAAATTTAAATTTTCTTAGCTTTTTTGAGCATTTTTTAAATCCTTAAGGCTTTTTTAAATATGTCTCTTTTCTTTCAAAATTTTTTTTCTAAGTACCTTATAATATACAACATAAAAATGCGCATGGGCTTTTTTCTGCTGCTGCTCTTTAATTTTTTATTAATTTTTTTATATTTAAACTTCTGAAAATTCCCCAAAAAACATTAATTTTGATTTTGAAAATTCTTAGAAAAAGTACTAAACATGCACAGTTTTACAAAACATACATTTCAGAACATATATAAAAAATTTCAAACCCATACTTCAATTATCAAAAAAGCCTTAGGGTTTTGAATAACAGTATATGTACAAAAATTCATCATGACGAAATATGAGTTTGAAGTTTTCATTCCATGAATAGCATGATATAATAATCATCGAATAGTCTGATACTTTTATTAAATGTTAATTAGCTTATTTATAACTACTTACCATAAAAAATTGCACAAATGTAGAACAATTAAACAGAAAACTGCCATAATGAATACATAGAAAAAAAAACTAATGAAAGACCAATATTTCATAAAACTTTATCTTAAAAATTATAATAAAGAATAAATACACTCACTTCAGAGCTAATTCCATGCTCAGAGCTAATGCATAACATGTTCAAAAGATGTTTATGCCTTTATTTTTTATTTCCATGATTTTAAAAGCCTTCGCATGTTAAATATTGTACACGAATGAAAGCAAAATCAAATAACAATTTATAGGTAAAATACATCAAACTCTAAGAACCGTATAAGTGCATTTGCTTAAATAAATATCTTAAAATATTTTAATAATAAAAGTGTTGAATCTCGCTCGCATGGGATATATATATATATATCACCAAAACAAATATATAAAAATGGGAGAGTTTTCATATTCTTTTGTGAATTAGATTTTTATTTATCTGAGTCATCAAAATGAGATTTAGTATTTGTGCTTGGGGAGAATCCGTTTTGAAGTTTTATTTTCATTCATAATAATACCATAAAAAGCACGCACACCTTTTAAATATTGACCAAATCCATTTGATCTTCCAGTTAATAATTCACAAACTAGAATTTTTGCATGAATTGTACAATTCTTTCTTAAAATGATTTATTACTGCATATATAATGTCAATCTCATTGATGCGCATTAGAAAAATAATTAATTCATTTATTCAGGGTCTTTTCTAGCAGATAATCTGAAATGTAGGCGTGGTAGTTGCTGTTTAGCATCAAACATTTATCCATTACTTAATGAAAAATGCAGGTAAAGCTTTGAAATTTTGCAAGTATATTTATAAAGATTCGGGGTATCAAATAAGCTAATAAAAAGTTTTTCGACAGTTTAATGATTTTTATGGTACCATATCGCCTTAACGAAAGAGAGAGAAAAAAACTTTAGTATTAAGTATTCGTCTTGCATCCAAGAAAAGCAATGAAAATTACCTCCATAATGGGAATTATACTTCCAATCTATGGCAAAGAATACATTCGAACTGTTGAAGTTTTTTTTAAAGTTCTATTCTTTCTATTTCATTTCTACGCGTTATCTTTTCTGTATATATTTGTTTCTAGCCGGTATCACATCTGCCTATTATGTGCATGATTTGTATCAAGGCTTCGCTAATATGTTTATCAATGTCTTGTCCATTGCCTTGCATTACACTATGTTATCTCAAATGAAGAACTTCAGAACTCTTTCATTTTTCCTGTATTCTAATCCCAATCCATCAAGAAACTATTTAAATAAAAGTTACACAGGCTTAAAGATAGTAATTCTTTTAAATAATTCCATTTTACCAATTCTCATTTCTGCTATTTTTGCTTATTTTGCGTATGAAGAAGATGATGCGACAGAATTTTTACACTTAGGTATCAACTTGAAGATACAAAACACAAAATAATCATACATTTTATAGGTGGTTATGTATATTTCTTGCTATACGGAGGCATATCCGTGCCTTTTTGCTTTATCCATGATCCTTTTAACTCATCGATGTGGATTCTTTATCAATTTTACAAAGACGAGAAAAACATTGATTCCATTACATTGTTTGAAAAATCAACTAAAATTACAAACGAATGTTACAGAATCGAGGAAAAAATAAGGCTACTAAATAAAGCTTTCATGACGCCTTTATTTATTATCTTGTTGAGCAGTTTCTTTCATTTGTACAGCGCTTTGTCTATTAGCTTACAAGAGAATCTCTTTATTAGGCATTTGTTTCAGCGCTTTCACTGAGATTGTTGTCATAGTTTCGTTGACAATTTGCAATTCACGAATTCAAGAATTGATATTAAAAATAAAAGCAACAACTGGGTCATTAATTGATAAACATAAATTTGACAAGTTGATTGACAAAAGAACAATTGATGTATTTCAAAGAATGAAGAAGCATATAATTTTCATGTCAGCTTGTGAAGTGGTTCATTTCGAGAAGAGTTTCCTATTATCAGCATTTGGGTCACTATTTACATATTGATTATTTCTCATGAATCTAAAGGTACATTAAGGTGACATGGTACATGGCATCCAAAAAATCATCAAAGTGTCGATATTTTTATTGGTCACGTGATATATTATATCATTAAAAACATGCCTCCAAAATTAAAGGCTTTTCCTTACATTTTATTAAGTTATGGAACAATTTTGGATGCTCGACAGCAAACAGAACAAAACTGACACGCCCACTTTTCAGATCATTGGCTAGAAAAGTGCTGGATAAAGTTGAATTCATTATTTTCTTACCACGCGCTAATTAGAGTAATTTTTATCTATGTAGTTATAAATTATGTAATTATGAAAAATATACACACATTTCAGAGCTAATTTCATGCTCAGAGCTAATGCACATTATGTACAAAAGATATTTATGCCTTTATTTTTTATTTCCATGATTTTAAAAGCCTTCCCTTGTTAAATATTGTACACTAATGAAAGCAAAATCAAATAACAATTCATAAGTAAAATATATCAAAATCTAGGAACTGCATATGTGCAATTGTTTAAATAAAAATCTTAAGATATTATAATAATAAAAGTGTTGAATTTCACACACATGGGATATATATATATATATCCCCAAAAACGAATATATAAAAATTGGAGAGTTTTCTATTCTAATCTACCCCAGTTACTTCTTAAACAAACGCACCCTTACACGGCGGGTCTTCAGCGGTACTGGGCTTGAACTTTAAAGAATATAATATTGAATTTCTATTCAATTTTAAGTAAAATTGTGACGGGTTCTTACGCGTTTCACTAACCTCCTCACATTCTTTAATATTTTATTTATTTCAACCAATCTCCACCGGGAGCCAAAGCGTGATTTATGCAAATGAGATATTTTACATAAGTTCGGGTTTAGCGAGTTAGAAGAGAGAATGAAATGAGAGGAGAATGAAATGAGGAGAGATTGAAATGAAATGAGAAAGCGTTTTTCAAATGTAAACGTAGACGTTGTGAGTAGAGTCCATCGTACCGTTGTGGATAAAATTAGTTCATAAAAGAACTGCGAGAATAGCTGAGAAATAAGTCGCCTGTTAAAGGAATCCTAATTTAAGTCGACCCAATCAAAATCTTAAAGAAGCAACTAGACGAACCTGCCATAACATAAGAAATCAGGTTAGTTTTATTGATTCCAATTAAGTATAAGTGTGTAGCTGTAATTGTGTACGCGTCGATCTTTCATAGATTCAGATAGGATTCCGTCGTTCATGATTATTGAACCCTTCTCATTCTCCACTGTGTTTTATTGTTCTTAAAATTGAATAGTATTTGTGTAATCTCTTAATTAAGAAAAATCAATAAATAAGATTGATTTGTTAAAATGAGTAGTGAATTTATTATGCATTCAACACGTTCGGATTCAGGTAATACCCGAAGGGGAGTTGATAATCTTAGAGGTAGCGAAAGGCTACGATAAAATGAACAAGTATTTTTCGTTATGAACAGTAAAATTTTGTTTGGATATATTTAGGTTGAAATTTAAAGTTAAGTATGACTGAATAAAATGTTAAATGATATTTTTGCTGTTGCTTTTTGATTCATGGCATTTTTAAAATGAGTCATATAGCTTCATCATTGTTAAAATTTTGCGATGGTCAGAGTTTTTATAAAATTAAGTAAAAATTATGTTTCACTTACTAACTACTAATTTTAAGAAATTTTAGGAGAAAATATTGCCTCCATAAAAAAAAATTAAAATTTTTTTTCTGATTTGTTTAAAATATTAATTTAATTCAAAGGATATATATGCGCTATGATAATTATTCCATGATCAATATTTTTCATTTATCAGTCAGTAAATTCATGCTTGATATATTCCCTTTCAAGCATTGATAAGATATAAGTGAAGTGTGTTACATTCTTCAGTCAACACTGTGTGAAATTTTCAAACTTTTATTTAAATTCACATCAACATTATTGCAATTCAACAAGGAATAATGAAGTTTTTGGAACATAACATATAAAAATATTAAGATGCTTTCAGTATCTTTCTAAGAAAAAGTAACATTGTCTCACACGCACCATTATAGAAATAATGAAAAATTAATTATTAAGAGCTATATCAAAATAATTTGGGGTTATGGCATCTTAGTGATCATGTGGTTTTGAACTCGTGGTTGGCGAATCGTGAGCTCATGTCCTTATACTGCTGAAGACTCACCGTGTTCAATGACCATTTGGTAGAGTATTAATTGAATTATTCGGTTATATTAAATTTTCAATAAATCTGATCATATAGTCCAGTCTTTTTAGTCTACAAAAGACAGGAGTGCAAATATTTTTGAATACTGTTTTTTCTGTAAACTTATATTCTTAAATAACCAGCTGGGTGGCTTAGTTGGTTTGTCATTGCTTTGTATGCCTAAGGTTGCGGGCTCGACTTTAGCCCAAGTCGGTGGATTTTCATGATGCAGAAAATCAACAGCGTCTATGTCGTATTATTATGCGGCATTTTAAAAATTCCTAAAGTGCTGGTTTGACATGGATATTTTCGGAGAAGTTAAATTTCTTGCACCATGTCAAATCGTTAGAGCTACGGTGCCTCCCTCAGGAGAGGAAACTGGGTGTCAAAATTACGTAGCAGCGATTGGTATTCTATCTGTATGGGGCCGCACTTAAAAGTGATACTCACTCACGAAAAATGTACTTGGTTTGCAATGATAAATGTTAATCCAAAGCCCCACTGGAAATAAAATTAATGTTCTTAAATATGTAAAATATAAAATCGATCGCTAATTTTAAACTAGTTTTCAAATGAACATGTAATAGATATTTCTTTAAAATTAGATGATTTGAAGATGAATGTAAGTAAACAAGAGGATTGCTTCAAAGTGCGTCAATGGACACTTTTTGGCTAGCTGGGCGCGAATAACCAATCGCCAAATGTTGCTCTCAGTTCCATGAAAGACAATTCTTTCTGGAGATTATTCTAGTGGTATCGTTTATAAAAAAAATCAGTAAAATTAATAAGTATTCAGCAATTGAGGGTATTAATATCCGCTTTCTTATATTTTGTGCATCTTCGCCAAGATTGTCTGGTTGGCGAAAATTTCTCCTGGCTAATCACATGTCCCAATTTTATATTTTCTAAATATACGAGGGCAATTCGGTAAATAACCTCCGAATTGCTGTAAAAAACAAACTAGGACAGAGGGGGGAGGGATTTATTTACATATCAAAGATACAGCTCTATAATATTTTTCAACATAGTATCCCCCATTGAATTCCTTCTATATAAAAAGCGACTGCCAGTTCCTCTTCGTCAGCGAAATGCTGTCCCCGAAGTCACTTTTTCATTGCAGTGATTAGATTGTAATCGGATGAGATCAGTACTCACTACAGATCAGTACACACTTTCCACTTGGTGATTCCTCATGGATGTTTGTTCTTCCGTCCTTGAAAAAGCGTATCCACATTGGCGCACTACACCTTTACTTATAATGTTTGACCCGTACATGGCACACAATTCGCGATGGATATCGGCTGCTGACAGCTTTCTTGGTTAAAAGAAATCTTATTACTACTTGCACCTCATATTTCGCAGGATTATCTATGGCGGCCCACATTTTGTCACGTTATAACTAGCGAACTCTTGGCCCTACGACACTCTCATTCGTTGACTCTCAATCTCTGATTCAGTAAACTCGGAATCAAAGATTGCTCGTGCATTCGATTGAGGGCGCCCCGAACCCTACTTCCAGCACCACGCCCAAACGGTGGTTAGTTTTTGGCTATGGTATGGTGGGTTGGAGAAAGAAATTAAATATCAATGATGCTTGTTCAGAATGTTGCTTATTGTTTAAACGATGTTTCACTAATCATAAAAGAGGGAATAGATTCTTATGTTGCTTGTCACTAGATAAAACATATGAGATACATAGTAACACGATGTTCTACAGAAAAGGTAATCAGTATGGAATGATAATAAGTATTACCAAATGACTACAAAGAAATTAAGAGTTATATTAGTTCTCTTCAGTTCATGCAGCCACAAGTTTCCGAATGGCCTTCGTAAATATAAGTTATATTCTCAATTTCATAGTTCTTTATGATTCTGTACATTTACAAACTCTCCCTTTTTCAAAATATGCCTTTCTTGTGTTTCTTCTAGTGGTATCATTTATAAAAATTCAGTAAAATTAATAAGTATTCAGTAATTGGGCGCCCATCTGAACTGTACACAGAAATATTAAATGCCTACAACTGCATTGAAAGCAAAATTCTACTTTTAAAAGGTACTTTCTCAAGACCACTTTTTGAGATTTTATCAAGTGGTTTTTTAAATTTTTATATTTCAATATCCAATTACTATATACGAGAAGCTCCGCCACATTTTGTATTGGAAGCAATTTGCAACGCTTTCACAGGAGTTGTCATCATGGCTTCACTGATAGTGTGTTTGTCCAGGGTTCCAGAAAACATGATGAAAATAAAGGCAACATTTGGCTTATTGATTGAAAAATACCAATTGAAAATGAATGAAGGAAAAGAAACATATTTTCTTCAAAGATTAGAGAAAAGAGACGTCATTTTCTTTTCGGCTTGTGATATTGTTTATTTCAAGAAGAGTTTTCTCTTAACCGTTTTTGGAACAGTTTTCACGTATGGATTGATCATTGTTCATCTGAATTGATTTCTAAAGTTATAACTGACTATGTAATTGAATGTTGAAGAAAAGACAAAAATTGTATTGAGTCATCCTATTTGTAGTGTTATTTTTCCATAGTAATAAGTTTTGATTTTAGTTTAGACACTAACTTGTATGTTTCATGTAATTATTGACAATCTCATCATTAATTCTGCCTCATCATTATATTCAATTAATTCTGCCCAATCATATATAATCCATATTATTTATATTTTTGTTTGATATGTATGTCCTATAAGGGTATAGACATGTTCCTTATTGAATATGAAGGAAACGAATGTTCCTCATTACTAAGTCAAAGTTCATTTTAATGCATTTTTGTAACCTTAGTTCAATGAAATAGCAATATTATCAAAGCAATTATCTTGCTATACGAAATAAAAATTATCTATATGAAATTTATCTTAAAAAACTCATCTTTCTCTTCTTTATGCTATTTTTCTTTTTTCATTATGCATACCATTTATTTACTGGGGATTATATTCATATTACAGAAGACATTTTTACCAAATTTACACCGTAATTCAGCGGTTCTTAAACTTTCTATCGCCACTGACATCGTGGACTCTCAAGATATTGAACACCCTTTCCTGACTTATTATTCTTGATTAAAATACATGTTCTAGTGGAGTTTTCCATTAAAGAGAATTTATTGACCTAGCCTAGGATGGCAAATCTTCCAATTCTTCCCCGAGGTCTTTCAGAATTCGTAAAAGAGGTGAACCTCAACGTTATATAAGAGTCTCTGCGGACCCCCTCTAGAAAAAGGCTGCGCACCCCCAGGGGTCCACGGATCACAGATTTAGACCAACTGTCATATTTCTTTTCCTCAGTTAAGTTAAAATGGAGCATTTTTACCTGCAAAGACAACTTCTTTCATGAGCACTTTCCATCATAGAAAGTTTTATACACTTATATACATACAATAAGCGAATACGAAATGAAGTTTAGATTAAAAGTGTGACGGGTCTATTCGCGAGATATTTCCTACTAATCCTCTTGGGGAAACTTTGGGCTAGCATTTACATTAATTCACAGCCTTAACACGAGATATATATAAACTAGTTTGACTATATAAAGTCTAGGTTTTGTAGATGTGGAGGAGAAGGAGCCGTGAAGCTGTCAAGTAAGTATGAATACTGAAGTATTTACTTCACAAACCTAGCGCGCGGTCATAAAGTAATTGCCGAGATTAAATTATTAGATTGAAGATTTAAGGTAGTATAATCAGAATCGGCTATCGTTTCATTAGTGCTTGTTCTCCTTATCTATTTCTGGTAGTCGGGTTTACTTAGAATTGAATATTAAGAATAATGGACGCTTTAGATATCACTTCTAGGTTTCTTCTTATAATTTCACTTGTGATTGTTTGAGTGTGTGTTCAAAGTCTGAATAAATCTAATTGTTATTATGGAGTTTGTTGGTGATGCTTTGTTTCCCCCCACACCTAGAGACGTGCCGGACAGAGAGAGAGAGGGGTGTCAGTTAGAACCCCTCCCCCACAAAAGTTATTGCAAAATATCGCGCTTTTTTAATTTTAAGTTCATGAAATATATAATCGAACATAAATTTTAATTATCATTCTAAACATGCCAGACACATTAACATGTAAGAAATTTCAAAAAAACTTAATTGCACTATATATATGTCGTGTTTTTCGAGTCAACCCCAAGGCCTCTTGTTTAAACGGTCTTTATTCCACGAAGACATTTCGGCATCTGCTTGCTAAGAGAGAAACGGACACGCGTTAAAATTAATTGTGTTTCCACTTAGGCAGATGTTTCTCAAGTACATTTCTTATTGAAGAGATATATTTGAAAGTTAAGCATGACATACGAGGTATTAAAATTAATGGTCGGGATAATGTTCTGTTTAGGGCCATGTGTTCTTCAAGAAGAATAAGTGAGTAATCCATTTAATACTTGAAGAGGTAAAGGAAAATAAAAGTTAAAAGTGGTCTAGGGATTTAATTTTAGATCTAATTTAATTATCCTTACACACACACACACACACACACACACACACACACACACACACACACAACACACACAATATATATAATATATATATATATATATATATATTGATTATTTTGATAAAATGAGATAATAGCTAAATCACTAAGGCGATATGCAGCATTTTCAATGATAAAAATGTTGAGAAAGAATTCTGTTGATTGTACATAAATTATTCATTATATGCTATGGATATCTTAAGAGTCTCTGAACTGGAATTGTCTAAAACTGGAAGAGAATATACTTTTGTTACAATTTGCTTTTTTTATTGCTTCATTTAGTATTATTTTAATTTGTCCAATTTTTTCCAGTAAACTAATATTATTTTCCAAAAGTCTGTTCCTCTTAATCAATTCCAAACTAAACTGAATAGATTGTTTATACAGGAGCGGAGAAATATAGGACCAATTGGGCTGAGTTAGTGAAAAATTGGAGATTTAAACTCTCACAAAATTTGAAATGCGTTGGAATCTCTCTTTGGCAATAGGTAAAACATTTACTTTTCGTGTGTACTTTGATTTGCAGCTGATTTTATTTTCTCCACTTCTATTAATTTTGTACAGTTTCCAGAACTGGAGTATTGCTTTTCTTACTTAACGGATAAAAGTATAAAGAACAACTGTTTTAATTTTTTGAGTATTTTTTTAATTGCTAATGTTAGCATTTTTGGTTGTTAACCTTTAAAATTATATATTTGTCTATTTCTAAAGTTATACTTGTACATCTGGGGAAAAAAATTTCTTTTTTGCCTCGCTAGTTTGACAACAGTTTGTAATATTGACTTTGGCTAACTTCTAATGTTTTTGCAGAAGCAGCAGTTAGGCCTAGTGAATAAAAAATTTTTGACGATTTGTGTACGATTTTACTATTCTTTAACCATAAAGGCCCAACATACTGGTGATCTGGACGTCACGGCAACACTTACTTGTCTGAGGCTGATTTTTTTATGTAATTAAAATGAAAAATAATTTCACTTTTAGGTTGTTTTTTTTGTGTTTTTAGTATGAAAAAATTCCAGATGCACTTTTATGTAAACCAAAAATGAAAAAATTCTATATTTTAAGGACGAAATCATTATTTTAGGAAGGACAGCTCTGGTTGAAAAACAAGAGGAAAATATCTGCTTTGTTAGCTAGGTTTTTTACTTGTTATTTTATTATTAAAAGCTGCGTAAAGGTTATTTTTAAAATGTTTCATTGATTTGGAATTAACCAGTTTCGAAACCTTAAGCAACTAGTCTTAAAAATGCAATTAAATCAATTAAAAAACCCTTTTATTTTACATTTAACATTTTAATAGCACAAAAGAAAACATATCTTTAAAAGCATCAAACATATCTATAAAATATAAGGTATTATTTTAAAAAATAAAATAAATGAAGGAGCTTGTACTAATAATTGATTGTCATGTATAATCATCCATAACTGATTTCGACAGAAAAAATTAAGTGACAAAATTTTCATCATATAATGTGTTTTGTTACATCTTTGTTATTCCTTTAACGTTATTGGAAAAAAAAAACTGAACAAAGATGATATTAATATTTTATTGATTTTTTAATATGGTTTTAGTTACTTTTATCTTAGATAAAGAACAAAAATCCATACTCAATATAATATTTGTTCATTTTACAAATGGGGAATGATTTTTATGGATAATGGCTTAAAACTTAATTTTCTTTGGTGTTATTAATTAATTAATAACAGAAAAGCAATTAAACTGTTCAATACAATTTAATTAATCTTGTTCACTTACAATGTGTAAGATTTCTTTTCGGTTTTGAGGAAAGCTTCACTTCAGCACTTCTTATAATAAAATAAATGAATAAAAATTTGAATTTAAAGAGAATGTATACAATCTTTTCTTCTTAAAAAGTGATTAATACGACTGCAAAGTGGCTAAATATTCGAAGCGGTTAAATGACTTAAGCCTTTTCAAATTTTTCTAGGTTGATTATTCCTATGTCTTTTGCGCATTATCTGTTTTTAAAAAGACATTAAGGGAACTCTTGCTTGCTACTACACCTCCAACCTTCGGGGATACAACACGTTTTTATGTTGTATTGCACATTCTTTACATAGCTAGTTATAAATCACGAAATCATTTCAGATTAACAATTATTAGTCCATACGTGAAAATTGTTCCAAAAGCTGTTAAGAGGAAACTCTTCTTGAAACAAACAATATCACAAGCCGAAAAGTAGACGACGTCTCTCCTCTCCAATCTTTCAAGAAAATATATTTCTTTCCCTCCGTTTATTTTCAATTGGTATTTTTCTATCAATAAACCAAATGTTGCCTTTATTTTCATCATATTTTTAGGAACGCTCGATAAACACATTGTCAGTGGAGCTATGATAACAACTCCTGTGAATGCATTGCAAACTGCCTCTAGTACAAATTGTGGAGGAACATCTGTCATATAATAAGTGGATAATGAAGTATAAAAATTTAAAAAAGCACTTAATAATATCATAAAGAGTGGTCCAGAGAGCGTATCTTTTAAAAGTAGAATTTTGCTTTCAATGCAATTATAAGCTTTTAAGATTTCTGAGTACATTTCAGGAATTTTAACTAAATCAATTTTTGTTAAGTCGTCATTAAATTGAAGAAGAACATTTGCATAACGATGAACAAGAACGTATATAGATAAAACAAAAACGCATGGATATTGCATAAACAATGTGTAATATATATATTGTCGAGCAAAAATCATTAATCTTGCATAATTTTTGTTCTCAACGGAAAAAGACGTAATTTGGAAATCAAATTTTATTTCTGTACTGTAGGTCATGTAAAGATAAATGACACTAGTAATTGCCGGTGAAATTAAATTGACGAGAAAAGCAAAATCATATAAAGTTGTATTGTTCTTTTTCAAATTATTTCTTGATAGATTCGAGTGAAAATTCAAAAATTCCATAAGGATTTGTAATTTTCCCCTGTAATATATCACGCTGAACTGCAAGGAAATGTAAGTAACTGTATTGAACATGTATCCGAAACCCGATTTTTTATCAATGAAGTGTTTGAGTTCGAAGAGAGTAACTATAAAAAAATACATTCCAAATATAGTGAAGGTAATAAAAAAATAATAGGAATAGTATTTGAGGAAATTTAGAAACCTATTACTATATCTTCTACCATTGAGTGATACTATGATCCACAATGGTACATACATAGACAAATCTTTCATTAAAGTTTTATCGAACATTTCTGATAGAGTTTGATTTAAGTATGTAATTGATCGTTGTGATATCTTAAATGTTTATCATTTTACACATACTCACTCGTTTCTGTAATAGAATCCTTTTAGAACCATATATGCGTTGTCCTGTTACTAACTTATTCAATTATTGTAGGAAACAGATGTGTTAAATTTCCAATACCTGTTGTTTTCATAAAATTCTTTGTAATATCATTAAATCAGAGCATCCTAGAATGCATTCCTTTTTAACTGATTCTATTCGGGTTCTTCTACTAATGCTCTCGAGGAAAATATTCTTCAATTGTGATTTTAGTTTAAAAACCACTTTTCGTAAAGACGACTTGATTTTATGCAAATGTAACTACTATTTAATTGCCTGTCGTTGAATATGGGGGTTTATGGTTAAGCGTGAAATCAATGTATTAGTGAAGGTGAAACAGTGACTGGTGGTTCAGGGTATTGAGATTAGTAGTCGAAGTAGAATCCACTAGGATTTGATGATTAAACTACCTTGGTACCGTCAAGGTATCAATCTTCATGATATTTATATCTAGGCATATGGGCCACTTGCACCCCCCAATCCCATATCTGACGGTGAACTAAATGCTCAGCGAAATTCTCGTTGTCAAACTGATAAGCTGCTTCCTGATTGGTCGAGCCAACCGTTTGGTTAATGTTCATGCATGTTGTAAAAAGTTCGAGAAGGAGAGCTGAAAGGCTGCTCTCTCATTGGTGCACCATAGGTGTCAAGCTATCGGGATTCGAGAAGGATCATACAAAGAGCTTCAAATCCAGATAAGTACTTTCGATAATTTGGTACATCCGGTTAAGGGTTAGGATTTCAATTGCTCCCAGAGTTAAGTTATAAATTTGTATACTTCATAAAGTACTATATGTAGAATAAAAGTAGCTATTTTGTGATCATGTCTGTTTCTTCCTCAAACCCTTTAACACCCGTGACTTTCAGGCCGCGATACATTTATTCTAAGAATACATTATTTACTTATTTTTCACTGCTGTTGTGGTATCTGGAATGAAAACTGAAGGAAGGTGATAGGAATTTTTGTATTTGGCTCTCGTTATATAACTTATCAACATTACCGTACAGACATGTAAATATTCTTTGAGCCAAGTTAAAAAGTGTCATAGTGTTGTTTTTGTGATGCATTGATTGTTATGGTATTACCTAGGAGACATATGTTGATATTTCAGTTTCTTGTAATAGTTTCAATTTTACTTTAATACATTTTATTGCTTTATTGAGACATTTTAGGATTTTCTGTTTGTTTTTTAAAAATTAATACAATTTTTATAATCAATCGGTGATGTCAGGTGCACAAATAATTGAGCCATAATAAATTTATGAATTACACGATAAAAATAAGTTCGCTGATGTAATACATCAAATATTTATTTAAAATGGATTATTCACAATATTCGTATTTTAATAATATAATTTTTTCCACTTTACATTAAATTATGTTTCAGGGAATTAAATTTCCACATTAATGTAAAATGAATTTAAATAAATATATATTATTTGATTTCACAAAGAGTATGCAAAGATGGTGCGCGTTTAGTGTAGTTTGAATGAATAATTAATGTAAAAGAGATTAATGGTGAACTTCTTTAATGATTTATTTTATTACAAACCAGTATTTCATTTGACTTACAAGCTCATGTAATATAACTACATTTCGAAAATTGTGACATAAGTAATTGACTGATCAATAGATAAATGGTGTCCTGGCACTAGTTTCTAGTTTACAAATTACCAATTTTGAAGTTTCATTTTTATAGTGAAAGTTTTTTTTAAAATTCCCAATGGCGTAGGAGAAGACAAATGCAGACAAAACAAGGAACAGAAAAGATTAACAAATAACAAGAAGCAAAGGAAACACAAGTTCACAGTATAGTCTACAAATCACACACTTTTTGTATAGCCTCCCGATATCTGATCCACATGGATCCAGAGCTGAGTGCACGGCAGCGTGCCAAATGAAGGGCGTTTATTTTTTTTTGTTGTCTCACAGTTTACACAAGGGACTTTGGGCAAGCCTATCGTATTTAAATGCTTGGATAGGCAGACACGGCCAGAGGTGATTCAATAATCAACCATTTTTGCAAGAAGTTTGCAAAACCAACCTTTTTGTTTATTCTTCTGGTTGAATTTCGACCAGAAGTGTTCTCTGTAGTTATAGTGAAGGCTGTACTGAATTTTTGTAAAAAAATATTTGTCCTTATTTTATTGTCTTACTAGCCGTCATCCAACTAATTCGATGAATGACAGAATATGAATTTTTTAAAAAAGGAAATCTATATTATTAATATATAAACCCGTAATCTTTCTTCTAGAAGTTCGTTTTTCACAAAATGTGTTCTTTTTGAATTTCTACTCTACAAAAGAAACGTACCTGACAAATTTCAAGTCTGTAGGTCTATTAGTTTCGAAGATCTCGTGATGAACGAGTGACTTGGTTTTCTCCGATGTATATATATATACATATATATATAAATCTGTTTATCTAGTTTATACAATTCATTGGAATATAACCACATTTCTTTATAAAACATTTTAAAATTCAAGATATCAATCATTTTTAAAAACATATTTTGAAAAAATTTGTAGCTCAGGCAAAATATTGAAAAGTTGTGAACTAAAACTCTTGTACAAGGAATAAGATTTTAGAAATTAACAGTTTTAAGTTTATTTAAAGTTAAGGGAATTATATAGAATATTATTTGTTGCAGAAAAGTTGTAAATTCGTAAGGTTGTATATTGTTAAAGTAACTCTTTTGCAGGAAAAGCAAATGCAGTGTGTTATGTAAATTAATTAGTTTTTACTTTACTTAGTTCTTCAAATTACGTTTTAAAATTCATAACAACCAATTTGAATTAAAAGATATTTTACCAAATATTTCTGCAAAATACACTTAGTAAATTTAAAACTTTGTAGGAATTGTTTAAAGCTTCGTTTATATAAAACAGAACTATTTTAGTAGGTATGTTTTGATTCTTTTAGGTAAGCAGGAAATTCAAATACCCGGAGACTGGCATGACTTGTTTTTCATTTTCGTTTGTTTAGTAAAACCAACTAGAGATATTCTCTTAGAATATTATATTAATGAATAGTGAAAGAAAATAGGAATAAAAATTTATGTGTAACGAAAAGATTAAAACATATAAGAAAATCAACCATATCTATAAAACATATGGTATTATTTAAAAAAAATGAGTAAAGGAGTTTGTACTAAGAATTGAATATCATCGATAATCATTCACATAGCTGATATCGACAGAAAAAATCAGGGACGAAATTTTAATCATGTTATGAGTTTTGCTACACCTTTGTTATTCCCTTATAGTTATAGAAAAAAAATGAACAAAGGTGTAATTGATATTTTATTGATTTTATCATTTGATTTTGATTGCTTTTATCTTCCGTAACCAACAAAAAAACCATACGCAAAATAATATTTTTTCATTTTGCAAATGGAGATTGATTTTGATAGATAAAAGCTCACAATTTAATTTCCTTTGGTGTTATTAAGAAATTAATAACGAAAAAAGCCATTAAACTGTTCAATAGAATTTGATTTATATCCTTATCTTACGAATGTGTAAGACTTCTTTTTGGTTTTGAGGAAAACTTCCCGACAGCACTTTTTATACTAAAATAAATGAACAAATTTTAAATTTAAGAGAATGAATAAAATATTTTTTTTCTGGAAAAATGATTTATACGACTGAAAAGTGGCTAAAAATTGGAAGCGGTTAAATGACTTTAACCTTAACAAATTATTCTTGATTGATTATAATTATGAATCATTAGATGTTCCGAGACAAAGAAGAGCATTTGCATTATTGCTTATATTATACTTATTAAGGTGCCTTTTATGCAAGAAAACTAGATCAAGAAAAATGTAGAAAGATGCAAACTAGAACTCGAAGTATCACCTCATAATTTGGATACCTGTTAATTCCTGTTTGATTTTAATGTGAAAATGAAGATTTGTAAGTATAAATCTTTGATTAAAAAAGAGAAAAAACTGCTGCGTATAAATTTGGTAGAAGTAAAGTTATATTACAATTAAACCTAAATTTGAATACTTTATTTAATACATATAAAAATTATTATGGTACTTTTGCTCTTTTTTCAGAAACATTGTTTAAAGCAGTTGAATATTAAATGTTTCTTCATAAAATCCACGCTCGTTTGAAATTCTGGTCAAGAGCTAAGCCTAAATCGCAATAAGCAAAAATTTGTGATAGTATAAATTAGATATTTAATTTTTTAAACCAGTATGTTTAAAGGAAAAACAATAGACGTCAGTTCAATAAATATTCCTCTTTCGATTATATTATTACTCGACAGTAGAAAAAAAAGAATTACAGAATATTTTTTCAGAATTCTTTCTTATTTCTTAACAATAGTATTCCATCTCTCTACAGTTTGCGCTTTGACTGCTTTTGCACATTATCTGTTTTTATCTGAAGACATTAAATCAACTCTTGCTTACATATTCGTAGATATTTTAATCTTTTCCGTATGGTATTCTTTGCACTCTCAGAAGAAAAACTTACAAATTCTCATACATTTTATAAAAAGTCGCACAGATTTATCAAAAGTCAAACGATATGGATTAAATCCTCGTACAGTGGACATGATCCTTTTTGTTATTTTTACTTTACCTCTTTTGCTAGGCTGGATTTATGCTTACTTAAATTATAAAGAAAATAGAATAAATAAATTTTGGACTTACGGATATATGGCGCAAGATCCGAAACATCGAATTCTCATGGATACTGCGTTCTATTATATTTATTTTACAGTGTATTTGGAATTTCCATGTTTGATAGCCTTTTCGTTATTCGTCTTAATTCATAAGTACGGTGAATTTCTCCGTCGTATTAGCGGAAATCTAAAAACTACGAGAGACATTACAGCAACTGAACAATACGCTAAAATATTAAGCGATTACAACACCTTGGAGAAGAAAATTTATTTATTAAAAGGTGCTTTATCAATACCTTTGTTACTCCTCTTAACTGTATGCTTCTGTATTATGTACACCACTCTTTCCTTTATTGTGCATGGAAGACCATCTTACAGCTTTATATTGATCTTAAGCAGCAATATTTTCACAGGCGTAATGATTATATTTTCTCTAACACTCATCAGCGACAGAATTCCGGAATACGTATCGGATATAAAAACAACAGCTGGGTTTTTGATTGATAATTATAATAATTCCAGTTTATATGAGTTGGAAAAAGTAATGCTTCTGAAAAAATTTAAGAAAAAGAAAATTACTTATTTATCAGCTGGTGGTGTTGTGTATCTTAAGAGAAGCTTTATTCTATCCGCTTTCGGAGCTCTTTTTACTTATGGATTGCTGGTTTTAAATCTGAATTAAGCCACTGAAAGATAAAATTGGAGTATAAAGTTAAAGAGTTTTCATCCATTATTATTATTTTTTAAAGCATTCTTTAGTTTATTTATTCTTTTTTTAAAATGCTCTTGATTTATCATAATTATGTTTGAGTACATTTGTCAATGCACTTATAGATGTTTTACTTAGAAGTAATTCATAAAGTGCCGAATTTTTTTCAATGTGCTAAATACAAGGTTTTGATGTTAGACAACTTCAGTGCTTTGTGCTCAATGGAAAAACGAAATTTACATACAAACAGAAATAGTTCGCCAAATTGCTCATTTGTTTACAAAGTCGTATTTATTGATTATATATGTCTATGAATGTGTGAGATATTTTTTCTGTTGCTGGTATTGAAAAAGTTTAGTTCTTTGAAAGCTTTCAGTGTAAAATTTAAACTAGAATATATATATACATATACATACCTTTCCTTCACCATTGCTAAAAGTATAAAATAGGAGAAGATGGGAAAAGGTCTCAGAATTGTGAACAGTATAAAAACTAAAACAAGAATCTAAATCTTTCCAGGGTTTTATTTCCAGTTGTCATTTTACTGTGAACTGAATGTAAGGTTATAAAATGTGTTTCAGAATTTTTTTGTGCTATTAATGTATGTAAATAAATTTTTGTAGTCACGTGATCCTATTTCCATTTATTTTATCTGTTTACTTGAATAGAGTAGCAGTTTTTTGTGCCAATATCGGCTATACTTTCACGTACCTAGCAACAGTCTTTCCGTTTTTTATGTATATTTTATTCGAATTCCGGAATTAAGATAGATATGTTGAAACTCAATTATTGTATTTGTAGAACTCTGATACCTTGAATGCTGCTTTATTTGACGCTATTCTTTTCATGATTGAACTGTAATAACTGAGGATGTTTCAGTGTGTTGTATTTGATTAGTGGTATTTAATTGCAATATTCTAATAAATCACTTAAAGTGTTGACGTATGTGTTCGAAATTTTTTGCTTACAGATCCTCCTTATAAATTCCTTATATTAAACCTATATCTCAACTTCTTGCATACAGTGTTCTAATTTGATTAAGTTTAAAATTTTCCCACAGCCATTGTTGACTAAAATAATTAAATGGACTGTAAATTTAAGATATTTTAATAAACAAAACAAATTCCAACCATATGGGATTGCAAAACTTTTCAAACTGATTAGAAAAAGGTTGAAACTGTTGCTCGGAGCTAAATCTATACAAAGGAATTCTCGCCAACACTTTCCCCTGCCTTGCAATGACGAAGGCATTCAACAAGTTTACATTATACAATTATTACAATAATATAGTAGGAATACATGAGAACAACAATTACAATTCAATAAAGATACAAAAATATTTATAAATACAATTTTGATGACAAAATCAATTGACATGTGGTAAACTGGCAATTTTAGTAATTGCTCTTTTATAAATTCCCTGGTTATCCTTTAAAGTTGTTATTCTGACTATGTTATATTATAGAGTGCAATTTTAAAATTCCTGCCAAATGCCACTTTAAAGTATCTGAATTCTCTGAAAGTTTAGCTGACACTAAATCCCCTTCATTAAAACCACCATTGCCATTACACCATTTGGGTCTCTGTTGCAATCTATTTAAATATTCTGAAGACCATTTACGGCAAAAATGTTGGTTGATCCTTAGTACCAACTTCCATTGGCTTAATCCATTCAGAGGGACCTCAGTGTAATCAGGATCAGGTATTGCAACCAATGATGATCAAGCAAGAAAATGAGCAGGAGTTAAAGTTTCGGTATGATTTGGATCATTAGAAAGAGGACAAATAGGCCTAGAATTAAGAACCACTTCAATATGAACTATAAGTGTTAGAAATTCTTCATTACTTAAACTCGAATTGAGAATTACTCTTTTTAAATGGTATTTTAATGATTTAACCCCTGCCTCCCACAGACCACTAAAATGTGGTGCAGAAGATGGGTGGAAGTTCCATTTGATTTGTTCTTTAGACAAAATCCATTATTTCTTCCATCTAACCCTTAAATAATGCTTTAAGTATTTTTCTTAACTCATTTTTTGCATCTACAAAGTTCTGACGGTTATCACTATGGATCTCAATGGGTCGCCCTCTTCTGGGCACAAACCATTTTAAAGCTGCAAGAAAGGCTTCCATTGTTAAATCGCCTACTTCTAAATAGATAGCCTTAACTGTAAAACAAATAAAAACACAAACACAGACTTTCCTAATATGCCTGCATTTTCAGAAAAAGTTTTCAACTGGAAGCGTCCACAATAATCTATAACTACCTGACTGAAAACTCTGCAAGCAGTGACTCTCACATCTGGCAAATCAGCCATTAATTGCTGTGAACCCTTAGCACTAACCTTTCTACAGGTGATGCATATGATCTAAGAATTTTTCTAACTGCATTTCTTACGGATGGTATCCGAAAAACTATTCCTAATATTTACTAAGGTAGCTTCAGAACCTGTGTAAAAATTGATAATATGAAAATGATTAACAACAATCTAGGTAAAATTATAGTAGGTGGGAATTATCATGGGATGTTTCCGATTTCTTGGGATAGGGAAGTTTCTTAACCGTCCTCCAACTCGAAGAAATCCACTATCATCTAAAACAATTTAACAATTTACATGAGTTTGGAAGAGGAATTCCCTTTTCTAAATATTGAATTTCATTAGAAAATGAAATTATTTGAATATTCTTTATGATACACTTCAATGATTCTAATAGTTTGCTCCTTAAAGGTCCCATAGTTCGGCTCATTGGATGTCTTGCATTTTCAATAAATCGTGTCCACCAGGCAATTACTATTTGCAACTTACAAGGGAAGGGCACGACTATATATATGGAAAAAAAAAAAAAAAAAAAAAAAAAAAAAAAAAAAAAATAATATAAAAAAAAAAAAAAAAAAAAAAAAAAAAAAAAAAAAAAATATATATATATATAAGAAAAATCATTTAGGGAAGAGACTTTGTGCAATAGTAGTGCTCTTTTAGGCTGTTTAACTCTCAATGTAATTCCACCAAATGACCAGTCCATTCGGAGAAAATAGCCTTTAAAATTCATGCTCAACTTTCATACAATAAAGTTGTAACTGTTTCCAGTGATCTGGTGGCATGGTTAGTAAGATAGCTGATTACCAAGGGTTTGTCCTCAGTTCGAATCATGTTTTTTTTAGTTTTTAAATTAATTTAATTATTTTACAATTAAATAAATTTATTTTAAAAAAGGTTTATTACATATTAAACGATATTTTAGATATAGTTATTTTGTATTTTAAAAAGTAAAATAATTACTGTATTAAGTAAGTATTTATATCTTATAAAAATAATTTTTAATAAATAATATATATTATCAAAATATATTATAATCGGCTCACGATCATGTTTTGTTTAATCTTTAAATTCGTTATTTTTAAAATTAAATAAATTTATTTAAAGATATTAAATATTGTATAATTATAAAATAATGAAATTAATATATATTTATATTATTTTTATTATATTAATTATAAAATAATTTATTATAATGTATTTTATAATGTACTGTATTTCTTGTTATAAAACTATTTGTAACTAATTTTTATGTAAAATATCATTTTAATATATATTAAAATATATATTTTATTATAAAATCAATCCATTATTATATATTTCATTATAAAATCAATTAACATATTTTATTATAAAAATATATTATAATCGGTTCTGTGATCAGTTTTTGTTGTAATAGTTTTAAATTCATTTTTGTATACATGAATTTTTAAAAAGTCATTAAATATTTTATATAATTATAAAATAATTAAAATAATAATATTTAAAATATGCATTGTTTATATTAGTTATAAAATAGTTTTTGTAAATATTATAAGCGTATATTTTATGTTTATTATAATGTTTATTTATAATATATTATATTTATATAATAAAACTTTTTGTAACTAATTTTACATAGATATCATTTAATATGTGTTATAATATATTTTATAATAAATATTTATTAATAACTATATTTATAAAATATAAATACCTATATAATTACAGTAAAATATTTTGCTTTTTAGGCTACAAAATATAACTACCTAAAATATCATTTGTATGCCGTAAACCTTTTTAATATAAATTTATTTAATTGTAAAATAATTAAATGATTTAAAATTGAAAAACGTTCGAACTGAGAGCCAGGCAACTTGGTAACCAGCTATGTACCAACCATGCCACCGGATCTCGAAACAATTTCAGTATTTCAAACTTTGTACTGTGTATCCTTCTTTGTGTGATGGTTTATAGGGGCTATTGGATATATTTCATTTTGTGGATGACAATGCCTTGGCCACACCAGGCTGCTTACGTTCAGCAGATGAAAAGTAAAGATATCACTCAGATGGATGATCAACATTTCCCTAATTTCATCCCATAAAACATACGTGCGATGCTTGAGGAGATTTTGAAGCCCTGATTGCATCCTCGAACAGCCATCAACTGAACCAGATGCTGATTGAGAATGGAAACTTTTATCTCAGAAACTGTTGGACAATCTAGTGCTGAGTATGGAGACGGAATGGAAGCAAACCTGCATTAAAGAGGCACCTTATCCCACACTGAGGAACATCTGCTTGTTGTTCTTCTTGGACAAATAACCATGTAAAGATATTATGAGTTCAATATAAAGCCTTTTTGATGTGTAGCATCTTACTCTCAGTTGCTGGATATTTGTTGGAGTGACTTCGGGAAAAGGGACGGGAAATGAGTAACAGGAAGCTTGCTGTTGACCAATTCAGCGCCGTGGGTGTCTCTTCACTAAGTCATTCAGGAGTCAACTCTGGTAACAGTCTAAAGACGCCCGCCTACCGCACATACCAGCAAGTCTTGTAATTTTGGCATACATTTCTCAAATCAAACAATTAAAAATTAAAGATTCCTTCAGTTTGTACTTTTTACCAAGCCCATACCGAAGGTGGTTCTGCTCTTTAAAAACCTATCACTCGCTTTCCATTATTTTGTAGTGGTGATTTTAATATTGCTTCAGTTGTCAGTTCAGTTTCTGAAGATGAACTCAAGCTCGAAATGAACACTATTGAAATGTTTCGACAACATAGCAGAGGAGTACTGTTATTGACGCCGTTTTCAACGATTTTCATCTTTTGAAATCACAAGTATATGTGTCATACTTTAGTTTCATAAATCCTTGTCTCCGCTCTTCCCCACATTGAATAATAAATATTTTTGATAAAAGCTTGCATTACTCCTTGTGTTAATTAATAATATTTTCATTAAAGATATAATTCGATAGAAAATTATTTCCAGTCGTTCATTTCTTTCAGTTAAAGTCACTGTGCGTATTAACCATGATAACAAATTAGATGTTACACATCATATGCAATACTGAACAGTTTGTTTTTGTTTGTTGATTCCATACTGTAGACATTGCATTAATTTTTGTTCAACTGAGTTTCGTCATTGTTTTACAAAATGCTGCCTCATTTCTCAATTTCTGTCTCTCAGATGATTTCGCGCGGAGTGATGGGGAAAACACCTGCTTAAGTTTTACTCAGTATATAAATGCATGAACAATTTCTTCTCTAATTTCAAAATAAATTTTGCTTATGTTAAGTGGTATGGAAATATCAACACTAACTGGTGAAGCGTTTTGTGACGTGGCTCCATGCATGCCTTGCTATTCTGAGTGTAATTGTTTTATATAGTGTGTAGAACAATGAGCTTTTAACAGTCCACTGTGTTGTGTTTCTTGAGTCATGCCAATTCACTTTAGAGAAATTGCTATTGACCAGTGTAAATATTTATTGAAAATAGGTGTGGCTGAAGCCACTTCACAAAACGTTTAAACAATGCAACTTCA
>BMAO01019209.1:0-112957 GCA_019973975.1 Trichonephila clavata | reverse complement strand
CCCCTTTAAAGGCTTAACATCTTGAAGGATAATTAGGGAGGGTTGGGGTGACACAATGGACTCTGACAGGAAGTTTTATGGCTTGCCCCGTTCTTCCCCTGCAGCAATCGTAAAAAACTGGGAAGAATTTAAAACCTCCAGAGCGTACGGACTATCAGTTAAAGTTTGTAAGTAAACTTGACTTGAAATTTTTTTGGGTTTGAAATAAATAAATTCTTTGATAAAGTTTTCACGATCTAAGCATTTTTATAAATCTTTCATTTAAATCATTTTTTAAGTTCCATCACATAAGTAATAGAGATGATATACTCACTTTTGATTTAATATTAATTTGAAATTCAACGAATTGGGAAGGAAAAGGGTAGCTTGATAAAATCACATTATTTTCTTTACCTTAAAATTTTCAAGTAGAATTAAGTTTTTTTATAATGTATCTCTAAAAATATCTATGATATATCTATATTTAAATTCAAAGTATATATCAAAACAATGAGGATAATTTACAGTTTCGTTTTTCTTATTTTAATTAATACTTCTATTTTTTTAAAGGAATTATTTCGTTTATGTCAAAAATTCATTAAAAAAAGTTCAAAATTTAAAACTTGTTAGACTTTTAAAATTCTAAACATGAATAATTTTTAAGTTTCTGTACAACAGAACTTGCAAAAATTTTGTACGCATTGATAAAAATAACAACAAAAAAAACCTATTTAAATCCTTTAGTTTTTCATAATATCAAAGCCAGGTGTTCAGAGTATCTTACATACAATTCCTAGTTTTGTATTGTTTAGATAACGAATTATAATAGAATTTTTAGTGTCTGAACTTCAGTTTCTTTCAAAGAGAATAGGAACAACAAGCTCAAATTTTTTAGCTTGAATCTTCGGGCAAAGAGAAATGAAAGCACCTGGACAAATTTAGTTGACATTTGCGTCAATAAATAAATATAAAGATCCATTTTAAATTCAAGTTAAAAAATATCTATTTATGCAAAATCTCTTATCATTTAGATTCTATTATAGAGGTTGGCTGAAGAACAAGTAATTAAAATTTTGACATTTTTTGTAATCTTAACCATACAATACCAGGAATTTTATATTGGCTGCACTGAAATTCTGCATTTGAATTTCGAAAATTATATTTATGTAGGTATCTCGCGTACGCAGTTGAAAAATATTTACCATAAATACTAATAATTCTTTAAATATTTAAAATTTTAAATTGAATTTTTAATATATTCCACTTCTAATATTTTTTCATTTATTCAGTAAATTTCATACAATTTGGTTGAGTGAGTGAGTGAATATTAACGTCGCTCTGTTCAGCTATACTCGAGAACTTTTGGCGACGAACCTCGTCATTTTGAACCATGGTCAAGTGACGAGGATGACACCTGTGTTAGCACCTCTCTCCTTCTAACTACCACACCACACCAACAGAGGGACGTTTCAGCTCTTGACATATTTAACGTGCATCGTACCCCTACACGGCGGGTCTTCAGTGGTAATGGGCTCGAACTCATGATACGCCAGCCACGAGTCCGTTACCTAGAAAAGGTTTACCTGTTTCATTAAAATTAAATTACCTGTTTCATTTCTTCTAAAGTGAAGAAAGTGGAAATTATTGCCTTCCAAAAGGGAAAAATGTGCGTTTTGAAGTACAAGGATAAAAAACCCCTGCATATGATTAGCATTTTTCATAACGTTGATATGATGGAAGTGAAAGCTAAGAAACGAGATTCTGTGAAAATGAAACAAATAGCAGCGGTGATTTATAATACCGCCATTGGGTGGTGTTGATAGAGATCAGACCAGTGTCTATCCTACTATCCTGTTGCTCGAAATCAACAAAGGAAATACTACAAGAAGATTTTTCGACATTTATTAAATCAAATTGTGTGGCATTCCTTCACTATCTATAAAAAAATGGCGGTATTTTAAATCATATTGGTTTTCGAATGAAACTGATTGAACAATTGATAGAAGAAGGAAGTAGTAATTCCGATTCTCGAAACTTTGTTACCTCTGAAATTTCTGAAAATGTAGTCCGTTTAATTGGAAGGCATAAATGGAAAAATGTGCTTCATAATCACTTCATATGTGGAAAGTGACTCTTCAGGAAAAAACAAACCACCACGAAAATGTGTCGTATGCTACCTTAAGAAAAATGATAACGGAAAACGCATTCGAAGAGAAACACGTTTTGAATGTAAAGACTAATGTTGGACTGTGTGCAGCACCGTGTTTCGAAAAATATCACACTGTGATAGTCCTATAAAGGACGTATATCAATCAAACAATGACGTATCTATCAATGTATACAAAATCTTTTTTCTTAAAATTAACGGTTTAAAAATGTTTTGAACAAATATATTTGTTTTTGCCCTCTATATGCATATGTAAACTTCTAGCTTCAGTAACGTACAATTGTTTAGATAAACTTTTGGCTTTGTAAAAGGTAATTTGCTTTGACTAAACATTTTATAGCAAATTTTAATAATATTTTGTATACTTCTTTGATAATTTTTGCTTTTTATACCTGTTTAAATTATTTATAAAAGTTTCTTTGCAACTGTTTGTACATTGAACAAAACCTTTTCTTACACAATTATGTATATTTGAGGATGGATTATGATTTATTTTATATTCAGTAAATACAAACTTTTTTGTAAATTGCTTTTTCTTTGCAATTTTCTTTGTTTTAAAGCATGCATATTTATATAATGAGATTTCTAACTATCCAAATTATGTCGGGTTTTTTCTCCATTAAAGGCTTTTAGGATTTTAGAAATCATCTTGTAATTATTCATTATATATTTAATAAGGAAAAATATTTCCATATATAAATAAATTTTTGGTCCCGTAAGTATATAATTGTTTTTAGCTACAGTTTGTAAAATGTATTGGAATTAGTAGTGGGGCCGGAGTTTTACAAATTATGATTGTTTTTGACTGCACTAAGTTATATATTTATATTTCATTCTTTTTACATTATGAGTAGAAGTCATAAACAGTTTTATAACAGTAAAATAAATGTTTGTTTTATATTCAAATTATGCTATTATATTGATTCTGAAAATAATAAGTTGGTTTGACAAGCCATTATTTAACAATTTTAAAGCATTGAACATTTTGGAAGTTTTTTAAAACTTTTATAAAATACTAAATTATTAAAAATATTTAATTATTGTAAATCATTTATATTTCTTAGATTATTGGAAACAAAAAGTATAGAATTTAAAATCTATTTCTTTGTTGGATTTTAATAATTATTTTTATAGCTAAACCTGGAAAAACACGAAATTTTTCAAATATTAACTTTAAGATTTTTTAAAAAACATAACTGGAGCTCCCAGTCCTAAATCCATATGAACTTTTATGGATCATATGTTTGGGAGTATTTACAAGATATTTCAAGATCGGGAAAAAAGCGTTAGGGATTAGAAAGCACATTTTCAAAATTAAAAGTCTGAAAAAAACACATTTATAAAATTGGGAAAGGCAAAAACAAAAATTAATAGTGTCTGTAAAGCTCTAATTTTTAATATGTTGTTTTTCAACTTATGTTCTACATCCAAACACTACTTGAAATAATTATGAATGAAAATATCTTTTTTAATTCAAAGTATTCTTTTACACAATATTAATAACATTTGTTACTTTGATAGATTATTCGGTTTCATCTTAACCTAATATTTTCACAGGAGTTTTAAATACACAAAACATTTATACACACAAAATAATAGTGATATAAAGGTAATCCCGAAATCATCAAGTTTGTAAATAATGTCAATTTTTTTTTTCTAAATCGGGGTAGTTTAGCAAGTTTGGGTTTTTGTTGCATGACTTGAAAATACTAAAGTAGTACTACAAAATATTTACTATAATGTAGTTCAGACATCAGGGAAATATTTGGTTCTTTCTACAACATTTACATTCAGAACATTTACATTTTGAAGTCTAATTGTAACATCATCTTTGAAAGCTGGATTTTAGATTTATAAATTTCAGTCACGTATTCCTTCCCTTTCAAATGTTATTTCTCACAGAAGCCTGCTTACATTTTGTCATGCCATTTCTCAACAGGAAAAAATTAATGAAAACAAAGTAAAAAGCTTTTAAATTATATAAATTATGTGTACAAATAAATATAGTGGTCTTTAAATTAATCTTAATTAAGTAAATGTGAGAGAACTCAAAAGCTTCAAAACATAGCAAACAAAAATGATTTTAGAAATTAAAATTTCAGTTAATACCCATTTCACACGAAAAAGTGGCTTGTGTTCAAAAATATTTTTAATTAATTTAACTTAGAATTGCAAAAATACTTTAAAGTGAATTCAAAACTAAAATCAAATCTCAGAAAACTTAAAATTTCTTAAAGCCTAATTGGTTTTCAGGTCTTCTGGAATGTATGCTTTGTCTAAGATCCAGCCTAGAGCCTAGGCTTTTTTTACAGTTTGAAAGTATCCTAAAATGATAAGAGAGAGATCCCAGTTCAATTAGAGCAAGCTTTCCAAATATATGGGCCACAAAATTTTTTTAAAAATCCTGATGTTTTTGTTATTATGCTTTAAATTTGGAAAAATTCTCGACACTTAAGAGAATATTATTTAAAAACCAAAATTATAATCCGTTTTTTCCACATGTGTAATTTTTTTACAAAACTACCCAAAATTTTTAATACAATAACATTTCAAAAGCAAAAAGTAGGGTTTTCTTGCAATATAGAATGAATTATGAGGATGATGAATTTATACTGTTAATATTTAAGAATAAAATAACAATTTGTAAGGTTCTAATCCTGGAATTAAGGATACATCTCTAAATGTTAAAATTGCTTATAAAATTTCTTATATTATTAATTGTCAGTTAATTTTACTTATGTAAAATGTTTTAATTGTACTGTTTTTAAAAGATAAAATTAATCAGTAATGCACACACATCTTTGCAATGAGTGAATTGAAAGATGTAGTTACGGATGACAATTTCCCATTTATAAATATATGCGAATATGCATTTAAAGGATGTAATACTAAAGAAACGGAAAGATGAAAATCAAATCTGAGTAGAAAATGGGAAGAAACGCTTTCGCATTTAACACATTTAAGATAAATATATTTCCTTATTAAAATTATTGATTGAAAGTGTATTATGTGGTGAGAGTATTATTTTATTCTTAGTGCAAGTTGTTATGATGAGATCTGATTTATGCCAAAAAAAATTCATTCAACAGAAAAGTATAAATTTAAGGATTAAAATTTGCATAAGTTAAAAGTATTAAAATCTTTTTAATGTTATTTTAAATTAAAAATATAATAAAATGCAGAAAGCCCAGTTTTATTGTACAAACTTCTTCATCGTATATATAACAGAGGTTCCCAAACTTTTTTGTCTCATAGACCCCTTGCCATGTTTTTCGGTTTCGGGTAGACCCCTGCCTACCTAATATTAATTTTTTGCAAATTTATCAACTTAAATGTCTTTTTGATAATTGGTGCTACTACTTTCAAAAAATTAAATTTCTAACTGTAATGAAGTATAGTTTTGCGTTTAAAACTTAAGAAGCGCACATATAATGAATTAAAGTTAAAACAAAATAACTGAACAAATGCTTTTAAAGAGAAGGATGAATCTGGTGTTTCAATAACAAATTTTCAATTTTTAATATCAATCTTGTCAGGTTTAACCCTAACCTTCCTTTTTCGTAAGTGCCTACTTCTTTCTTTCTTTTCCTTTCTTTTTTTGTTTTGAGATTGGCAAAATCAGTGAAACTCCCTCTCACAAGGAAAAACACATTTAAAAACTTTCTCATGATATTCCATATTTTGTGACAAATATCAGGTATGTCTTTCTAAAGCCAAAATTACCGACATCCGTTTTTATAAGATCTTCATTAGGACCTATTCTAATCAGTTCCTATTGCAATATGACACTTTTTTTTTCAAAGCGACTATTTGAAATCATTGTCTACTGCTGTATTACTAAAAAAACAATCTCAAACTTAGTTTCAAAATCTGAGTAAGGGCATTTAAATGTTAAACGTAGGTTAAAATGTCCTGACAGACTGTGACAAATTAAAAAAATTCGTGACGTTCAATAATGTACTTCTTTAGCTTAATTTTGGAAAAAAATGCTGAAATATTCCTTGTATTAATAAAGTTTATGTTATCACCTAGTATGGTAGTCAACTTTTATGTTGTTAAACTAACTTCACTAAATTTAGTAAACGTTAAATTGGTAAAATCTGGTTCCAACTGGATCAAATTTTTTTAAAGATTAACGTCATGATCTGGTTTAATGAGAACCACGATCATAGACCCCCATTTACACCTCATGAGCCCCCAAATTATGCTTTTACTCGCGTGGAACTCTTGCAGGTCGTCATAGACCCCTGGGAGTGCATACATTTATTCTACATTTATTCTGGGAGTGCATGCACTACATTTATTCTCATTTTGCTTTTTAAAGAAAATTATCACTTTTACTTTTTTACCTCATAATTTTTTTTAAAAAAAAAAGAAAGAAAAAAAAACAGGAAAATATATCGCGCGCGGTTTGCGTTTTCTTAGTCTGATATTCAACAATGATTACAGATTACTTCTGTCTTGATAAAATCGTAATACCAAAATCAAATTTTTTTTTTTTTTTTAGTTTTAAAAAGTAATAGGAGAAAAAAAATTAATTTTCTTTTGCTTATTAAAAATATTTTTCAACTTTTAACTCGCCATTTCTTTAAATCTTTATTTTTTATCCTTTATTTGCTTGTTACTATGATTCAACAAATTGGATGGTTTCTGTTCGCCGTGATGTGGATCCAACGTTCATCACACAATTTTCTCCCAAGGCAACAGCTATGAATGAGAAATCTCCCCTTTTTCCAACAACACAGAAACCGAAAAAGCAATAAAATCGTCCCCAACAAAAGCGTTTGTAGACCTCCCGTATCTTAAAGGGGGGAAGGCATAAAACTGTGGTGCATTTTCGAAGCAGTTCGCAAAAGTACACAGGAACCGTTTCGCTACCGCCAGCTTTGAAAAAGTAGACCGCTTTTGAATGAGTTTCAATTAGAGCCTCAACCACCCAGAGGGTTAATCCTTCAACGTTTGTTGGTAGCGAAGGAGCTACTCCCTGATGTTCGATGTAGCCGAGGTCAAAAAATCGCATGGAGGAATGTCTGGTGCTGGGAAGAGTCTATTGATGGAGATCAAGGGTCCCTGATGCTCCGTGACCCAAACACCAGTGTGGCAATGAGGAATGCGATATCCATAATCAGCTCAGTGCCAATGCGGTGGAGCGCCATTCTGCTGTAGAAATAATCACCAAATTCTTCTAACTGTGGTCTCAGCCTATCCAATTAATAATTCCATTAACCCCATAAATGTCTTTGATGTTTATAAACGTCCTGCTCATTTGGTGCGTTTAGTGCCCCGAACGTACATAGTCGTCCTTCCAAATGACATTTTGTGCTGTGTTTAAAATTAGCCTTACAGCTTTGAAGTACAAAAAAAAAAAATGGCATAGACCAGTGCTTCTCAAACTTTCAGTATTTGCGACCCAATATTCAATCATAATTTTCATCATGCCCTCCCCCCTTCCTCTCCATACATTAACTATGTATTGAATTCAATAATACAATACTGTGACGCCAAAGCTGCCACACGACTTTAACTGGTGTATATAAACGTCTCACTCTGCGAAAGCATTTATTACCCTGGACGTATATGTACGTCTTTCCGAAGTATGATCTCCTCTGTGCGCTCTATCCATAAAATTATTCCGAAGTTTTTAGAATACAATAAAAGGACTTTGATAGTGTTTGCAAAGGATTTCTATTTTAGGAGAACGTTTTGCTTATTTATTCCTTTTTATCCCTCCCAATACATCACATAAGCGCGTCCTGCGTGGAAAACGGTGACATTGAGGAACAAATCACATAACTTTTCATCAGCAGTAAAAGGGGTTCATTATAAAACGTACAATTTATCAAGATAACTGTTAATTTTATATATGTCAAGTTCATGGGATCTGGTAATTATTAAAATTGTTCTTAACTTAGTACTCTTAGGTTAAATACAAAATACATTGTGCTCTACTGAAACATTTATAAGTGCATTATATCAGCTCAAATGTGTATTTTATTTTTTTATTATTTCAGAATGTATTTTGTTTGTTTACTTTCGGTAAATTAATAATTTTTTAAAAGAGTTTTTTTGTTTTCGACTTTTCAATACGCTTGCGCCTCTTTGTATAGTTATCACGCCCCCCTAGTGGTGTGCGCCCCACAGTTTGAGAAACACTGACATAGACAGTACTTTTAAAGAACTTACATATTTTGCAGAACATGTGGGGAAGCAATTTGAAAGGGTATACTCCAGGAACGAGGAAATTTAAAGCTAAGCAATTTTTCAGTACCAATAACATCTTCTGAGAAAGATGCGACGGGAAAATGTGTTGTTTGTGCAGGGAAAAATTTATTCGCCGTGAATCTTGCTATCAGTGCACTGAATGGATGCTGGTTAATATGTTCAACCATTTTTCAGGATATATCACACAGCAGACAAATAACAATTTTTTGTAATATATTGTAACTCTTGTCATTGAATTTTGTATTTTAATTTTATTTCATCATTTTCTTTTCTTTTTCAAAAATGTAAGTAAACAATTTTTTGTTTGAGAAACACGCCTCTTCTTTTCCATCAATAAACAACGTAACGCACGCTTATGAGAAAAACGGTGACATTGGAATAAGGTGAATATCGTACCTTTTCCTTAGAAGTTAAGGGGTTAACAGTCATTTTGAGGAAAAAAGAACGTCGAAAGTTTTTTCATACACTATCTTCTAGGTAGCATTAAAATATTATTATTTTTTTTTATACTGTCGAAAAATGATGTGCTTAGTAGTCCTGTAAAATTAGCCGATTCATTTATGGACACATAACATAATATATAATAGAGCAAATAATACATAATACAGCACATTTTTTTATAGGTTTTCCTTATGCGATATTTTTAATTAATTAAAAACATCTTGGTATTATACGATAGCTTATAACTTCCATAACCAATAATTTTTTATACAAAATGATTAGTAATTTAGCATCAAAATTAATTTTTTAATCAAATAATGTAACTAATAATCATATATTTTCATAAAAATTTTATTCTTAAAGTTTTGAAGCTTGCAGAAAAAATGTGAACATATGAAGGTCGTGTTATATTTTTAGTGCACATGTATCATCTTCTACTTTTAGATTAAAGTAAACATTATATTTTTCTTAAATATTTATCAAAAGACAATAATCAGTGTTATCTTGTGAAGGGTGCTATCCACGACTTCAACTAATCATCTGCGAAAAAATATTTATTAACTGTTTGTACGTTTATAAAATCGTTTTCCATAGCAAAACCGGGACTTACGGTAATTTAAGTGCTATTTAAACTCCGAAGAAGCGAGTGTAGTGTTAGTCGTTAGGCTGCCTTTCAAGTTAAACTATCAAAATTCTATTTATCTAAAGTGTCATCAGAGTTCAGAAAGATGATATTTAATCTCTGTTATTCAGTTATCGAGGTCAGTGATCTTAAAAAAATTAGGGTAGTGATTAAGTTGACCACTCCCTTGGTTTATGACATTTATTGTTACTAAACTGATAGCATAAAATGAAAGTATTGGTTTTACATCATTATCTGATTATTCGGTGTAAATTACTTAACCAGCGACAGCAGAGTAACGAGAAATTTCATAATGAAAGAACAAACCTTTTCTAAAAGTGTTGAAAACATTCTATTTTGTATGAAAAAATATACATTTAATCAAAGTTTTATAAAATTCAACCCATCTGTTCTGTATCCTATAAGTTTTAGGTCAAAGAATTATAAATGAGCTGTTCTAGTATTCATAAGGCACAAAGTTTTTTTAATATTATTTATTTCGTTATCGCTTTATACAGCAGTAATTGGTTGAAATACATATAAGACATAATTGGATAAGACGAGAAAGAATTTCTAAGAATTAAGATAGGAGTTATTTATAAACAATTTACTTGAAGTAGCTATCAATAGCAAACAAAAGATTTAAAGATCAGGTCATACGGTTGCATAAAAACTGCTTTTCACCTTTCATGAGCAAAAAAACATATATATATATATATATATATATATATATATATCTGCTTCCATTTCAACTAAAATCAATTCTCCAACGAGGACGTTGAAATATATTTATAATAAGATAAATAAAACATATTTGAAAGGATATTAATGGTACATCCAAGCGATGGTCAGTTAGATAATGTTATCATTATTTTTTCAATCACCCACAGACATAAAATATCCTCATTGAAAAGTATTACTTCAAAAATGTGCACACAATAGAAAATCAAAAACATATTCACCTATTCTAGATTTTGTTTAGTTCATTCAGAGGTTTCGCATCTTTTAAGAATTTTTATTTTAAAATACAAATTTAAATAGCAAAACTTTGTGTTAATAAAATTAAATTATTTGTATTGTAACCGTTTAATTGCTATAACTCAATTCACAATAAATTTTAAATGCGAAAATGAAATGACTACAGTTACTAATTATAGAATATTCAATATGAAAAATATATATTACGTTGGTGTGTGTGAAGTAGTAAACCCAAATTTTCTCTTAAATGGCAAATTAAAAAAAATCAAATATAGACTAAATATAAAATATAGAAATAAGTATAACAGTTTCTTTAAACATGCCTACATATGATCTAGCTATATTTGGTGATAGAACGGTTTCTTAATGAGTGAGTGAATATTAAGGTCGCACTAATTAGCAACACGAGGGCTTTTGGCGACGGTCCGCGTAATTTTGAACCATGGTCAAATGACGCGGACGACACCTGAGCTGACACCCCCTCTCCTAACTACCACACCACACCAACGGGAGGACGTTTGAGCTCCCGACAGATTTTACGAGCATCGCTCCCCTACACGGCAGATCTTTAGTGGTTCTGGGATCGAACTCATGACACGCCGGCCATGATCCGATGCCTAGACCACTTGGCCACCGCGGTCACACGGTTTCTTAATATTACTATGTCAAAAATTCATTTTTATATGTGCTTAATTTATCACATTAAATATTATTATAAATCTTAATTTCAGAAAGGCGTGTATACATGAAATAAGAATACAATGATTTTGTTATACGATTGTTGGTCTTTAAACAGCGATATATCTATGATTATCTTATATACTTACTAAAAAACATTTACAACCATTTTTTTTTTCCATAACCGATGTTTTTAAGCAAAAATATGAAAAGCTTATATACTTACTAAAAAACATTTACAACCATTTTTTTCCCTCCATAACCGATGTTTTTAAGCAAAAAGTATTTCAGCTAGAATATATTTTGTTAAGTAATTATTATAAATAACACGTGTGGAAGAAAATTATATAATAAGGACATTAAGAAATGTCATTTTATTTTTTGCTACATAATATTAATAGTGAAAAGAAGTAAAATTTAATTTTAGATTCATTGGTATATTGCTGTATGAAATGATAATTTTTTTTTTCCATTTAAGTACTTTAAAATTAAAAGCATCAGGAATTCCTTTAAAATTCTTTTAATTTTTTTAACCGGGTATTACTGGAGTGAACGGGGTTTTCTTTTGTATGGAGCTGTACATGCTTAAATATTCATATCAATATCTTGTTAATTTTTACGAAACCATTTCTAAAAAGAAATGCATTTTCTTTAAGAAAAGCCTTACGCAAAGAATCGCAACAATCTAAGACATCACAATAAAAGGAAAAAATCTGCTTTTGAAAGATTTGGAAAAAAATACAGTTTAATAATTAAAACTCTAAGAATTTTTTGAAAAAAATTCTAGAATATATATATATTTTATTTTTAAAAATATATATATATAAGTGGGTATACATTTTAATTATCTTTATTTGTATTTTATTGCATTTTTGAGAAATGATATATTAGGGAATATGCATTTTTATTCCAAGTATTTACCAAAGTGTCCACTTCGAAATCCATTCGAAAATCATATCATTGCTTCCGAACAGCGACCGACACACAAATACATATACATATACATGCGTAAATACACACACACACACACACACACACATATATATATACAGATATTTATAAATCTAAGTATAACCAGTCAAGACAGTAAGAAATGTTATCCATAGTGGTACAATAGCAAGCTCTTCGGCTTTGGAATCAAGATTGCAGTTTAAACAAAGATTTTTTCACTAGTCAACCTTCAGCTGTAATTTGCCTATACACTGGTTCACAGGAAATGGAAGAAATATTAAGAGAAATTAAATTATTACAAATAAAGTACACAATGCTATTAATACATAACAATATAACTTAATAGCCTGCGTACGTACTAGTATAGAGTTAAAATCGATGTAATAAAACTAGAACATAAAACATACTCCGTTAGCTCAGCCACAAGTTTATGTTCCCGCCAAATACAAAGGAGTATTAACAGTACCTCACAAAAGTAAAATTAGTAAATTATGATAAAATAATAATGAGTCTACATATATACATTTAAAAACCTTAAACATTAATTATATAAAATTTATTGAAATATAAAATGATTTCCTAAACATACACAATGATACATACTAAAATAAAATAAAGTATTATTAACTTAGGAAACACATGTAGCACCATCTTTTGATTAACTGGTTAACTAATTTTTAAAAAAAAAACACTCAATGTATATATTATTACATATTGTTATTTCACTTAGAACTATTAGAAATATAATTGTAAAGAAAATAAGCAGGATATCCGTGTTCATTACAAAAGCTAAAAAAGTCATCAAAATTTAAAAATATATTAGATTTATCGCTAATTAGTACAGTAATACAAAAAAATTAGTTAAAATTTATATTTCTATGTAAAGAAATTGATAAATTAGAATTCCAACATAGCACTTTAAGAATGTTAAAATTAAAAGTATCTCTTTTATTATAAATATTACATGTAATTTATAATCTTTAATATACAATGATACATCTAAGTAATTAGTTTTAAATGGATTATTATTAATTTTAACTAGGTTTAAGTAATCAGGATAAAGATTAATAATAATGTTAAAATTATTATTTTTACCAAAGACAGCTAATCATCTATATATCTAAAAAAATGTTATAGTCATTATTAATAGTATAATTATATTCATAAAAATGTAAAGATAAATTAGTCAAACTATTGCTAGCAGTGCCACCTTGAGGCAAACTTTTAGTTTGTGCAAAAAATGAACCATTAAAATTAATGTAATTTTCTTTTAATACTAAATCTATGTTAGTTTTATATTTATGGAAATTAGTTGGAAATTTATAATTACTATGATTTTCTAAAATGTTCTTAATAATATCATTCAAATCAATGGAGTTGAAAAGATCTTCAAAATCAAAACTATTAACTAAAAAAAATATAATTGTTTTTTTAAAAAAATCTATAATATATTTACTATTTTTAATCATAGCTTTATTATTTTGCTCATTGATGAATTTTTGTATATTATTATGCGGTATTTTACCTCCTGTAGTGATATATGTTTTAACACCTTTTGTTACTGTTCTAAATTTAACAGCATTTTTATGGAATTTCGGTGTTATAAATATATGAGGAAATTAAATCTTAGGAATGCCAATTCCCAATTTTCTATATGTATCAATAATTCCATTACTAATTTCTTTACGTGCCAAGTCCAATTTTTAAGAGCTTCATTGTTCAAAAAGTTTTCACATTAAGCATATTATTATAAAAACATATTTACAAATTAGAGCAAAATTGCCTGGCACTTTGTCAATGTAAACAATTATCAAATTAGTTTTTAATTCATAAATCATCTTTTTTACATCTTTATAAATAAATTTAGGCTTAGATCGATAATTAAATTTCATCAAGTCCTTTAAGATATTGTACTTAAATTCATTTAGGCGTCTATAGGCCATCCATATTTGACTGCACTTATTGTAACAAAATTATTTATATGTATATTTATTTGTTTTTTAACAGTGTACTTGTTATTAGAAATAAATAATGTAAAACTAGCGCCTTTACTTAATATATCTTTTAAAATTTTGTCCTTGATTATATTTAAGTTGCCTGTAACTACATGTTTATCATAATTACCAATAAAAAATAATGATATTCTTTACTTTTAAAGTCGTCTATGTGAAAAGAATACGAACTATTATTGTAATTAAAAATAAATCTCTGCCCATCGTTTTATTATATTAAAATGCTTTTTTACCAATCTCTTTCCTAACTTGGATAAAGTGACAAATGTCTATTAAGGTATCCGACTACCCTAAAATTATGAATTTGGCCAAATATTGTCAAACTTTTTTATAAATTATTTTATATGTAATCTTATTAGCTTTATAAAAATACCATATTTATTATTTTCCGTTCACTAGAACAAAAACTACAAGTGTTTTAGTAAAAGCAGATGCCTTTCCTTTAAGCAAGATGTCATATTTTAAAACGCGTTTTATTCGAATTGTGATTTTTGAAAATACTCAAGCGGGACCAGCGCGATTGCTAAAAAATATTTGAAAATAATAAACTGAAATTGTTTGTGTATGTTCTGTATAATAATAGAACTGTTTAAATCTTCAGATTTATCAATCACTGTTTTATTACAAAATTTATAGCCCCTTTTGTGAATATAATCATTGTTATTTTAAGAAATTTCACATAACTTAGATAAAATGTTCTAGTTTTTGTAAAAATTAAATTATATCTTATACTGATAGTTATTTCAAAATTGAATAACATAACAACACATCAGAACAGAAAAATTAAAAATTAGCTTAGGAACTTTTGGTACAGAATGGGCCACGT
Organism: Trichonephila clavata; assembly: GCA_019973975.1. Classification (NCBI taxonomy): domain Eukaryota; kingdom Metazoa; phylum Arthropoda; class Arachnida; order Araneae; family Nephilidae; genus Trichonephila; species Trichonephila clavata. The sequence continues at coordinate 98,081 of BMAO01019209.1, read as the reverse complement.
TTATGTTATTTTTTGTAAATTTTTACCATTTCCCCCCATTTTAGTAATAATAATTTCTTTTGATCTTCTCAATTTAAGCATATTTTTCTTAAATTGTACTAAGCAAATCTAAAAACAACAGCAAAAATCCCCATAACTCCACTTTTTTTAAGGAAAGTTGTCGCAAATATATATATAGAATATTATAACAGAAAGGGGGAAGGTTGGCTGGCCAAAAAACATGTTCAACCCCACTTTTATACAGCGAACTTTTTTTAAGAGAAATATTTTTGTATACAAGCTGTCCTAAGTCAGCAATGTTGATAATACTGAAGCATCCATTCTTTTATATTTTTATATTTTACTCTATTATTTCAATTTTTCATATCTCCTTTTAAATTCTGTTTTCTGGTTATCTAGCAATTGCTATTCTTTTAAGTATTAATCATGTTAATTCATCTCTCTCTTGCAGAAAAATTTTGAATATATATATATATATATATACCGGCAAAGTATGAAATGTCGGCATTCTACAAAATGACCAAAGCAATTTAGGCAAAGTATGAAAAAAAAAGTAATGATAAGGCTATTATATCAACATTCTTAAAAATACAAATGTTATTCTGACAAAATAATGAGAAAGCCATTTAAAAAATTATTAAAAGTACGTAAAGGAAAATGAAAATTGTACCAACCAAAATTTCATATAAAAAATAAGAAATTGAAACTAACCTGCTTGTCACTAAGCCTACCATGTTGCAACATTTTGAATTACATTTTATTACATTTTTCACGCAAAAACAATTGTTTTGTTAGTACTTTATTTTACACATACATTTGATGAATCCTTCGCTGCTTCTGTTGGACTGAACAATTGTCACAGGTTTCACAACAAATACCCTTTTTAAAAAAATTTTCTGTTTTTTTGGCAAGTTCACAAATGTGGATGAACAGTTCAATATTATAGCGTGTAACATCTTTGCAATTGGTTGAAAAGTTTTCAGAATTCTAACATGTCCTCAAGTGAGTGAGTGAATATTTACATCACACTGTTCAGCTAATTGAGGTATTTTGGAGGAGGTCCTCGTAGCTTTGAATCATGGTCAAGTGACGAGGACGACACCTGAGATGGTATCCCTTTCTCCTACCTACCACACCACACTAACGGGAAGCTGTTTGAACTCTCAGCAGATTTAACGTGCATCGCTCCCTTACACGGTGGAACTTAAGTGGTACTGGGCTCGAACTATCATGCCCTAAAATCCCCGACGTAATACTGTAAAACAGTGGTTTCCAATCTTTTTATCTTCCTGACTGGTCAACGTTTGAAAATTTTATCGTGGCCCGCTGAGGGTGGGACGTTGATTATTTATATTTTAGATTATTTTGATTTAATAATTTAATTGTATTTAACCCCTTTAAAACAGGCGAAAGAGAAATAAGCATTTCCTCAGACCCACGCGTTCCAAGAGTATACGTTCACTCAAGATCGGGAGAATTTCACTGCTAAGCCTAATTTCATTTGAAAATTCATTTAAAGTCTTAAATGAAATCAAATACGACAAAATTTATATTTTACTTCTTTTTTTAAAAAAAATATCAAAATATACAACAAAAACATTTTCGTTTTAATTAAAAAAATAAAAAATTGCAAAATTTAAAGAAAATGTTTTAATTTTAATAAAAAAAGTGCTATTTTCACTCTTTTCTCCATGATGATTAAAATAAAATCGATGCAAAACTTTCAAAATACTATCTGACAAATCCAATGAACTAATACAAATCTTTTAAATAATAGGTAATATATATTTTATTATTTTTTAATTAATCCTTATATTGCTCATAGCTTTCTTATAATCACATTAGTATTTTATTTCTCTTTTATGGTTATGTCAACTCTAAATGCGAACGCAACGAAAAATGATCGTTCTTTCTTACAGAATTAAAATTGATTCAGTAAGAACAAACGATTGTTTTTTTTCGTTAAAAAGAAGTATTCGTGTTTGCTCTATGGATATCTGCTTTTTAAATGTCTTCTGAGTATTAAAATTATTGATGTGAATTTGAACCACAAATAAAATAAATACTGGAATTATTATTACGAATGCCTGATACCCAATAGCCTAATAACCTTCCCTTTTTTTTCCAACATAGCTTAAATATAAACAGAACTCCAGAGCGCAATAAATTACAAACCTTTAAAAGTCCGATTCTCTCCAAAAATCTAAACATGTGCAGTTGTTTTAATTCATAAATAACCCGGATCTAATAAAAAAAAAACTCAGAGCCGAAAGCACATATTGAAATTCAAACTTTTGCTAAACAATATTCGAAAATAAAACGGACTTTAACCGTCAACTAGTGCCTTGAAAAAATTAATATAAAACGTTCCAAAATTGGATCCCACAGGGTGATCAAATGCTTCAGGGAAGGAAAACAAACGCAATCATATATATGATACCGTGGGTAATGGAGGGAGAAACGCGTGATCATGGTCCTGAAATGGTTAAACATGCCTTCAGAAAAAAATTCAGTTGCATCAAAAAATGAATATAAAGTGATTTTACATGAATTTTAAGATGAAAAAGAAAGACACTACGTTAAATAAAAGGAAATAATTTAATGCTCCTTGAGTGGTCCGATATGATTTGATCCATAGACTGGAGGTTGCGATCAACTTCTAAATGGTACTGAAGTCTTCTTTAAAGCGATATGGTACCCTAAAAATCATCAACTATCGAAATTCCTTATTGGCTTATTTGATACCTCGAATCTTTATAAACATGCCTGAAAATTTTCAAAGCTTTACCTGCATTTTTTATGAAGTTATGGAGCAATATTTGATACTGAGCAGCAACTACCACGCCCACATTTCAGATTATCTGCTAGAAAAGAGCATGATAAAAAATTAATTAATTATTTTTATACAACGCGTCAATAACACTGGCATTATATATGCAGTAACAAATCATTTTTATAGAAATAATATATATATATATATATCCCAAGTGTGTGAAGTTCAACACTTTTATTATTAAAACATTTTAAGATATTTATTTAAGCTAATGCAGGTATGCAGCTCTTAGATTTTGATATATTTTCCATAAAAATTGGTATTTGATTTTGCTTTTATTCGTGTACAATATTTAACATGCGAAGACTTTTAAAATCATGAGAATAAAAAATAAAGGCATAAACATCTTTTGTACATGTTGTGCAATAGCTGTGAGCATGGAATTAGCTCTGAAGTGTGTGTATTAATTTTTTTTTGTAATTATTAAGATAAAGTTTTATGAAATATTGATCTTTCATTCGTTTTCTTCTATATATTCATTATGGCAGTATACTCTTTAATTGTTCTACATTTGTGCAATTTTGTATAGTAAGCAGTTTTAAATAAGCTAATTAACATTTCATAAAAGTTTCAGACTATTCGATGAATATTAAATCATGCTATTTATGGAATGAAAATCTCAAACTCATTTTTCTCCATGTTGAATTTTTGTACATATACTATTATTCAAAACCCTAAGACATTTTTGATAATGGAAGTATGAGTTTTACGTTTTTTATACATGTTTTGAAATGTTTGTTTTGTAAAACTATGCATGGAACTAGCTCTAACATGTTTAGTACATTTTCTAAAATATTTCAAAATCAAAATTAATGTTTTTTTTTGAGAATTTTTGGAAGTTTAACTATAAAAAAAAATTAATAAAAATTAAAGAGCTGCAGCAGAAAAAAACCCTTGCACAGTCTTATGTAGTATAATATAAGGTACTTAGAAAAAAATTTTGAAAGAAAAGAAATATACATTTAAAAAATGTTTTAAAAAGTAACAAACTTTAAATTTTGCAAACCTTTTGCAACAAATTAAAAATTGTTTGTATGGAACTATTATTAAATATTAATCTTTATAAAATACAATTAAAACCAAATATCAAATATTAAAAATGAAAAAATTGTAAATAAAGTACCATATCGCCTTAACAGTTTAAATGAGCAAACTTTTATTTTCTACAAACATCACATCATAGCTATTCCACGATCAATAGTCCCTGGTTTTCTTCTTCGTAGTCATTTTGGCATTTTGTATATAAGTTATTAACTTTTAGTTAATTATTTAAGACTTTTTTTTGCAGCATTAATTTGAATTTTGCCCAGCTCGTCGTCGAATAATTGTTTAATGTCTATTGACAATGGGTTAGTAACCTTTTAGCTCTGGCGTGTCAAACCATTCTACCAATACGATTCAACGTACCGCACAGCAATGCCTATTTAAAACCATTCGAAAATTGACAAATTTGTTGAGTTCAAGTGCCATTGAGAACTGTACTGCTTGGCATAGGTGTCATAGGTTTCCGACCCCTGCTATAGTCCATGATGCCTTCTCCAACACTACAGCTTGCACCTCCAATTTCATGCAGCACAGGAAAAAAACAACTTTTTGTTGAGATAGTTTAAATAAATTTGAGTATTTTGACACTCTCGAACAAATCACATTATGCAAAGGACAAATTCTGAGCCTCAGGCACGTGTATTAGAAACGAATCAGAGATGTATTTCATAGTACTTTGCTGGTTTTTCATTAGACATTCTATATAATGCCTAGACAATGTGTGAGATATGAATCACTACATACCTTGCCGGCTAGTTTCAGGCCTTCTATAGAATGCGGGATTTTATACTTTGCCAGTATTATAAAAATATATCCATATTCGAGGTGAATAGTGGTATAGCGAATTTATAAAAATTATCCAATATTGTAACTTACGTTTATTCAGGGTACAGTAGTCGAGAGTTTATATTACGAGCCCACTGGTGTAATTTCTGTTGATCAAAAATTCAAGTCATCGTTTCACTCAAGACACCTACAACGTCCTTAGGCACACGTCGTTTCACTTAACACATTGGTGTTATTCAGACTTAACAGGTCTAACATACAACACACATTGGGGTATTGTTGAAGCCTGGAGAGTGAAGCAGTAGCTGAACTGTTGTTTCCATCACTTGATTAAGGTTCAGAGTTATGAGGTTCGTTATTAATAGCTGTCGAGTGATGTATATTGAGTGTGATGTTGATAAAATTTCGTTAATATATTAACTCCATTTTCGAACATTTTACTTAGTTTAAAATAACTTTTTGTATTTTATTTTTATGTCAATTGAGCTATTGACGAAGAAATATTATCAAAACAAAATTTCGTTATTTTTCCAATTGAAGTATGCCGAAATAGTAAAAAAAAAAATTCAAGGCCTGTACGCACTAACATGAAAGATATAAAGTTCTTTAGAACATTTTGTAAAATAGTAAGTATCATTTCATATACGGAAACATTTTAAGTGAAACTGTAATTAAGTAAATTCCTTTACTAGAAGAATTTTAAGTAATACTCATTGCAAAAAAAGGGAAATATACATAATATTTTACTGTTTAAGTCATATATAATACAGATTGATGTCCTTAACAGGGTATATTTAGAGACACAGTAAAGTATAAGTGTGACTTGTAGGGATTTATTTTATATCAGAGGTATATTTCTGATATTCTTCAGCATTGAATAACAATGTTTATTGAATTCAAACATTTAAATATTTTATAATTGATAATGTGTTCAGGGTTTGTTGATGCTATTATGAAAATCATATTATGTTTGATTTGGAAGCTTAACGAGAACCAAGCAATTTTTGATATTAAAATTAATCAATGTGGATACTGGTTTAAATATTTATGAGAAGCTGTACGAAAAGATCACTGAAGCATCGAAAGAAATGAAAACAAAATTAACTCGCGACTGAGGAGTTATTAGTTTACAATTAGAAATTATATTTGAGTGATGCACTTGAGTATAAATTGTATAGAAGGTATTTGGAGAGAAAAAAGGTTTTAAAAATGAAAGAAACTTATATAGAAGGTAAATGATGATTTAAAGAGATTTTACTTCTTTTATTATGCAACGTAACATACACAATGTAATTTATTGCAGAAATTGAGAAGTGATTATAGTTATTCATTTAAATTATTTTCGCATAAATGCAAAATAATTGACTTTTCATTTATTTTGCACTTTTAAGTAACATGAGCACTATTGCCGAGATCTTTTAAGTCCGATCGTTGGTCAGAAACGAGGAAAACCGCTGAAATCAATCACCACAATAACTTCAGGAATTTGAGTATCATCAGATTTAGAGTTTATCATATCGTTTTAAACGAAGAATTTTTAGCTTCTTCTGGGTTTAAACTCATGCATGAAAAGAAACCAAGCCGAAAAATTTCCGCGGCCATAACCATTCCGCACCAGTAACCACAGAAATTCGAGAAAAATGATGCAACTTTCCTCTTACATAAAAATGTTTCAAATCTTAATATTATTTTCCCCCTTTCTATACAAAAATATAGTCAGCAAAAAAAACAATAGACATTGTTAAGGAAAATAATAAACCAATTAACATTACAATTGATATAATGTTCCGCGTAATGAATATTATGCTTCTGAATACTTATCTGTAAGAAAATATAAGACATTAACTCATTAACTTGAGTAATAAAAAATACTTGCTACTTAATTGTTATCTTAATTACTACTAACTTAATCTCCATTATAGTTAAGTATAAATTAGATTTAAAATAACAAGACACTTCTTTGGAAATCAAATTAAATAATTGTTTTTATGGGTATTTCTCTTTAACATTGTTTCCTGGGGAAGACGATGTTACAAATTCTATATGTGAGACGAGTTTTTTTTTATACTTAATTAGTGCATTCTTTGATACGGATTTAATTTAATTATGTTGAAAAAAACTTAAACTCATAGAAAAATTATTCTTCATTACTTAAGTTATTGAAATTAACGGATAAATACATTGAAACCAGTTCATAATGCGATTTTTTTCAAGTGCATTGTTTTCTGCTTTTATAGGAGATAGTATGCGCAAATAAGTATTATGGTCTTTTCAAAATATGCTAATAGATTAAGTTTCTCAGTAAATTAAAGTTCAATATAAAATTTGTCCTTTTCCAAATGTACAATCAATTCTTTATTTGATTTCTATATTTAATGAAATGTTAATGTCTAAATTAGCTGGGGATTTTAATTACTTAAAATCCTTAATCGAAAAGCTCCACCGCAAAATCCACTTCAATTAATAAACAGTCACAAAGTAAAATGTGTTGCTCAGAGAGAAAAAAAAAACTTTCGTTGATAAACTGATGAGGGTTTGTATGAAAGAAAATGGAAGCTCTCAAGATTTTACTAGCAGAAACACAAAAGAATTTTCCCCTCCCCACTCAGTAATGCAAGTAAATGGTTCCTGAAAATGTCTTTCAATACAAAGACGTTTTGATGTCATGAAAGTGCAAGCAAAAAGCTTATAAAATGAATTTTTTTCTTTCACTCTGTTGCCTATTGTTACACTTTACGCTAATCAAATAGATTACTGAGTGCTTTATTTGAAAAGGATAGGGAATATAAACTAGAAATTTGAAGAGATAAGAGAAGCTGTAAGATTTCGTTGATTAAAATGGCAGTTCAATTTATCATTCCTTTTTCCTCATGGCATTGAAAATTTGATTCATTAAGAGGATTCAAAATATTTTAGTGCTTTATGTATTTTAAAACCAAACATTTTTATTATGTCACAATGAAAATTACTGGTGAAATATAAAATGCTTTTCAATAAAGTAACTTACAGGTAAATATATGTAACACTTTGAATAAATTATATCTAATATTCGGTGCAAGTAATATACACTGTTCTTCCAAAAGTGAAAATAAAAACTGAGGGTACTAAAATGCATGAGCAAAAAAGAATGGTAATAATTAAGAAACCATATTTTTATTAATTGAACTTATATAACTGTAAAGTTAGAAAGAAATTTAATTGGAAGAGAAATAAAGAGTTTTCAATGCGAGGAAATAAAAAAGCAATTAATTCCGGAGTTGTTCTAAGAATCTTAGGTAAATGTATTCAAGGATTAGGCAAATATTTGCAATACAAGTAAACATGTGCATTTTTAAAGAGCGAAGAGAAAGCCAAATTATTTCATTTGTGCGAGTTACAATCTAGTTCAAGAATAAGATTATTTGTTTGGAGAATTAGTATTTCATACATAATATCAAAGAATTAGTCATTTATTTTAGTGTAAAACAGAAATGCAAATAGTCATGTATTAAAAACTGATAGAAAATTATTCCGAAAGATTTCTCATTTCACACACACATATATTTAGTCTGAACTAAAGGAAAAAAGTATATTTTTTTCCAATTTAATCTTTAAGATACTTGCGACATACTTGCAAGAATTTTCACAGTTACTGAATACTAACGTCGCACTATTCAGCTACTCGAAGGATTTTGGTGACAGATCTCGTAAATTTTAACCATTGTCGAGAGACAAGGACGGCACCAGAGCTGCCCCCTCTTTTAACTTATACATCACACCAACGAGAGGATGTTTTAGCCTCATATATCTAACGAGCATTGATCCCCTCTGCACGGTGGGTCTTTATCGGTACTATGCTCACTGGCCATGAATCCGTTACTTTGACATCAATGCTAGTACGGCAACCAGAATATTAAATAACCTTATATGGAGCTAAACACACTACAATTTTTAGTTAACTCTGCTGTGAAGTGAATTACTTTAAAATAATATTATGAGTCCCAGTAACTGCATTATATGACAACAAATGTGTCAACCATCCGAAGAAAATGAGCTTATATATGCAAATCTTCATTTCTACAAGTGGTGTGCAGCATTTTGAAGATAAAAATCACAGAAGTTTATATAATCTGAAGAATACAGTTTCCTGACATTCAAGTGAGATCTCCAACAGTCCTGACTTTCTCTCTGGAGTTATATTTACCTCACCAGCGAGTTTCCAGCTCAACCCCAGCTTATAGATTGTTCACGTACGATTAAATTGAATTGGACGATTATCTCAAATTTAAAATCTTTCCTACCTTGTTATCATAATGGATCACTTTAGAAAATTGATAGTTGTAACTGTGTTGTCCATCAAGACAAGCAATGCGAATGCGAAAAGTTCACGCATTTCCTTGCTTGATTCAGTGATCTCAAAGCAATGTAATCTCAACTGATCAGGATTTTCATTTCTAGTCTCATTTACTTGGCTAACAGTAACACTTTTAGAAAACAAACACACAAACATCCAGATAACAACTTATATTTCACAAGTGAGAATATTTTTTGAAAACTGTCGTCTTAGATTCAAAAATACTTTTAATATTTACAAATACATTGATGGACGTCCTGCCAGGAGTTATACACGGACTTCATTTAGTTTTTAAGGAAGAGCTTAAATCAAATATTACTGAATTAGTTTATGGTATGCAATGAAAACTGCACAAAGAATTTTGACCACCCTCACCATCGAATACTAATGTACTGCATTTCTTAAAACGTGTAAACCATTAATTACAGCAGCTAACAACAAATAAAACTACTTCACACTCAGAGATCGGATTATTTATTCCTTTGGACTTATCCGCCTTTCAAAATGTTTCCGTGAGGTGAAATGCTATTAAGCCTCATTTGTATCCTCCATACAAAAAAGCTTTGCTAGTGGTTTTGAGAGAATACTTTTTTAAAACTCAATAAAAGTAAAGGAAATGTAATTTCATTTGGTAATTTGAAGCCGATACATTTGCTTTTTGATGATGTACAAAGATCTATATATATCAACGACTGAAGCAAAACCCTCATAGCTCACGGTGAACACCAAAGAAAGCTGGCAAGTTACATTTCGTATTATTTCTCACTAATACAGATGTACTGTGTTGTCCATTCAGGAAAAAGGCTGCCAGATATGCCAATATTAATTTCTGCTGGCAGTGTGCAACATTTTGAATGAACGAAAAATGGAAATTCTGACTGAAGAATATATACCCATAAGATCATCTTTTATTCTACACTTAATATATCCTAAAAACTCTATTTTTAGGATGCATTTTTCGGCCACTCATTATATGATAAATTCTAATCTTCATAAAGAGCTATTAATACTTCACCTTAATTTTTTTAAATTTAAATCATACGTAAGTCTATCTGCACTAACATAAAAGGTGACTTTCACGCCCGCTGTTCTTAGGCAGCCCCTTTTCGAGAGATTCTCTGAGCTCTAACGTATCTATCTTCTTAGGAAGGTTTCTTTACTTGGATTCCTTCAACCAAACACTAAAATTATAATTCTTCATGAGCTACGATATCTCCACAAAGGAGGGATTATAAATTTTCTGCACTCAAATGCTCAGAGGTATCTTACACAAAAATGTAGAGAAAGAAACGTAGAAATTAATAAATAAAAACCTTTTTCTGCTTTAAAAATACATTTGTTTCGGTTTTTCAAATGCCGTGTCTTAATAAATACCACTGTATTCAAAAGAAGCGCTTCAAATTATTTTTACCTATATTTCCTACTACAAATATATGAGCTAAACTTAATACGTTTCATCAATTAATGCATATTAATTTTTTCCAATTATAATAGAAAAAACTCTCAAATAATATACGATAACAACGGTATGATTTTGATATAACTCAATAGAAATTATGCTAGTTCTTTTAAATAAACGTTAATTACATTATAATAACAACATGCAAATCACAAGCAAAAATGAGATCACTAACAAGTTTCCTCACACTCCATTCAGCCGGCAAAAAAATTGTAGTGACATTTTTATAATTTTCACCAATTTTCTACTTTTATTTATCATTGAGCAAAAAAAGAAAATACTTTCAAACATAAAACATTCTCGAAATGTCTATTTTTACTATTTACGATTTTAATGAATACCAAAACATTTATGTTTTATTTCAGTTTTGCGTGTGAATAATTATTTAACAAAGACATGTCTTTAAAATGTTCAAATTAATAATTTTGAAAATCATTAAAAGTAAAATAACCAATTTTGAGCTACATTATTTTTAAAATTAAAACTCATTATTTTCCTTGCCTTTTTATAGATATGTGCATGTTATTTAAATTGAAATAATTGACTGATCCCCAGCCAGGTTTTACAATATATATTGTTTGTTAAAATCTCCTGTTTTACTAAAGAAATATTTGAATACTACATTTAAGTTGCAAAGCCTTTCTCAAGTCAAACTTTAAATTTCTATTTGACAATACTGAAGTAGAAATACACTTTTATACATTAAAAGTTTCTATCTTAAACCTGTAAGCCTTAAAGAACAACTTATTAGTTTCAATGCTTCTATAAATTTCTTTTCATGTAATATTGAATAGAGAAAAATATCTTTGAAAAAACTTTTCTCAGTAATTTATAACTGCGATCAAAAAGAGTAAAATCAGTTACATAACTTATTCCGAAAACTAATCAAAAATATTTAACCACTTTTTAAATGTATCTCTAACCATATTTAAATCAAAAATAAGTATTACAGTTCGATCTTCTTAAGGAGAGGGTGAATATTTTATTTTTAAATAAAATAAAAAGCACACTTTTTTCTCTAAGCATTCAAGGTTTCACTCAATAATACCTTTTTTTTTAAAAAAAAATCCATTTCACTTGCTTAATGTAAAGGAATTTGTTTAATTTTTGATAGCTCGCATGGCCAAAAAATATTCGAACAAAGATTCTGTAGGGTTATGAACCTCTTAAGAACTAAATAAATCCTCAAATTTCACTATTAAAGCATTTTTTAAGGAAGTAAATGTAAATATGTTATGCAGGGTTTGTACAAATGTCTTTCAGGACCCTGAAACAAACGTTTACACAAATATTTTTTTTTTGTAATTCCGATACGTGTGGGATAAACACGAGAGTTTCCTCCTCATCGTGGAAAAAGGCTTTTACACTGTAATTAACACTGGCTATGAACGGACGCACAATCAAAAGGAGTTGTAGCAGAAACCAGTTCTCATTCGTCCTGTGGTGTTGAATTTCCTCCGTGGTGGTGGGGGTTGTTTATTCCAGTTGCAAACAGATTCCCGTGAAAAAGGAATAGTATCAATCTCTTCATCGTCAGTTGTCTTCTGTAAAAAAAAATTTTAAGATGCAAGATCTGAGAGATTTTTGAATATTCGTTCGTTCATTTCTTTAGCACTTCTGTGCAACATAACACACGTCGTAATCAGCTCCGTCTTTGTAAACTTTTAAAATGTTTTCCTTTCTTGTCTCTAAATCCTAATTTTGCGGAAAACCCGCGAATTTTTTATTGTCTTTCTAGAGGATTTGTCGTAAGGTTTGTCATGTACAGTTTTGTGGAGACGTTGCACTGTTGAAGCAGGGCAGTTTTTAATAATACTGCAATAGCAGGTATTTCTTCAAGACAAACCATCATTGATATAATTTTTTAAGAAACAAAAATGAATAAATTGGAATAGACTCACCGTTGATGATTCCGTAGTTGCAGTGGGGTGGTTCTTTCTTGATTCGGTCGTCCTTTTAATTCTTGAAAATTTTTATAATTTTTCTAGATGTTATTAAATGCACTCATGTTCATAAATTAAGGATAATTCAGAATCACACAGAAATTGAACTCTAAAATAAAAATTTCACCTGTAGAATAATCACACACATCATGAAGAAGAATATGCAAATTACAGGAAAAAACCAGATGGCGCGGATAGTACGTCCCAATGACGAGAGTGTAAGAGAGGGGTATATAAGGAATGGTGACAAAGAAGTAAAATTGTTCACAAGCGCTTTATAAGCCTTTCAGTGCAATAACCGCATAGTTATGGGACAAAAGAAGCATTTGGATGATTTTTTACGTGGTAGAATTATCGGACGACTGGAATATGGACGTACCCAGCTGGAAGTATCCAAGGAACTTGGAATCGCCCACAGTGTCCTCTCCAGGCTTTGGCAACGATTATACGATGATGGTAATGTGAGTAGATGTTACAGCACAGGTCGCCCCCGAGTTACAACGCCGAATGAGGACCGGTATTTGGCAATTATTGCCAAAAGAAACAGACGGATCACAACATCAGACCAATCTCGTCAGCTCTCTTCAGGTACCAGTACGACAGTTTCAAGGCAGACCGTGTACAGACGCTTATGGCACATTGGTCAATATGCTCGTCGGCCTGTCGGATGTGGTCCCCTTACCACAACTCACTGTCGCCTGCGATTAACCTGGAGTAGAGAGCATGCATTATGGACACCGCAACAGTGGTCCTATGTGATGTTTTCCGATCAGTCCAGGTTTAGTTTGCAGTCTGATTCTTGCCGGACTTTCATATGGAGAGCGCCAGGTACCCGTTACCACCAAGAGAACACCATTAAACGACACCGTTACGGTGGTGCAGGATGGCTCGTTTGGGGAGGAATTATTCTTGGTTCCAGAACTGACCTGCATGTTCAGAGTGTAACGATGACAGGCCACATGTATCGGGATGTCATTCTGGAACAACATGTACGTTTGTTTCGGGGCGCCATGGGTGATGAATTTCTGTTTATGGATGACAATGCCCGTCCTCACCGTGCAAACATTGTAGACTAATGCCTTCAATCGGATGATATCACCCGTATGGATTGGCCAGCATACACACCGGACTTGTATCCAATAGAGCATGTGTTAGATACGCTTGGCCGTCGAATTGCAGCCCGTCAACCCTCTCCCACCTGTCTACTGGAACTTCGGAGGGCATTGCTTGGTGAGTGATGTAATATTCCCCAAGATCAGATTGATAATTTGATACTCAGCATGCGTAGGCGTTGTAAGGCCTGTATTGCATCGTCCGGGAGACATACTCCGTATTAACCATCATACTAACCATGTTATACTGTTTTTTGTAAATAGGTTCCTTTTCGACATTTGCTCCAGGGAGTAGAGATTGCAATTTTTATTAATTATGTCAAACATATAGCATCTTTTTTGCTCTTTACCTTTTGTTTAATAAGTAGACTTTACAAATAAATCAAATTTGTTTTGCTTCTGTCTCTTTCTTTGCCTGAACTTCATTATCTTTAATTTACGGACATGAGTGTATTTTAATTTAATTTGAGACCGAGCCCCCAAATGTTATGTTGGTGTTATTTAAAAGCCTCGAGATAACTAATAATTATATAACAGATATAAAACTGTTTATTTTAACAATAACTATAATAAAAGGGAACAAAACAATAAGGATATTAAAACATTCAACCCTTTCGCGACGAAGGATGCAAATGCGTACGCACCACCAGGGTCGGAAGTTTCTATCACGAGTGTCACTCACAGGCCGGGTGCTTTTCTGTAGTTAGCCTAAATCCATAAAAATACCGAAATACAAACGAGTTTTTCACTATTGTTCTGTATATTATACGAACGGCATATGCTTCATATTTTTCATATTAATATACTTTATTTATTTCGGCCACTTTTTGTTTAAGTACAAGTTTTTAAACCTTTTATTGCAAGCATTCTTTTATGTATATATATATATATATATATATATATATATATAATAAGAATTTAAAATGTAATATTCTATATATATGCCACTATTTAAAAGTTTATCTACATTTATTATTAATGTATTATCTATTTGAAAACAGCAAAGTAATCAGTAGGAAATGTTTTATAGTTTGTTTTAATTAGGATCAGATTATTAGGATAAAAATCGTTATAAAGAGTATATAAAAAGTTTTCGCAAAAAAATAAATAAATACATTTTTATTTTAAGAGAAAAACACATTATGAAAAATATTGCCGTTCTCAAAAGAAAATATAATTATAACTTATTAGTTATTCAATTGAAATTGTGTCTACATTGTGTTGGATCTTTAATTTATTTATTCAAATTATCAATGAAATTAATATAAATTTCTTTTATTTATACAAATAATTTTCCTCCACTCAACAATCAATTTTTCAGACACCTTTTTTGTACTTAAACTCGCAAGGACATCATGATAATAATATTCAAAAATCGGAAACTATTTTAACTGAAATTGTAACTGATACAAATTTAAATATTTCCCTCAGGGACAGTTTAGTGACACTAATTTATAATTAATGATGAATTCAAAAGATTTGACTAAAACCTATAACATTCCACTCAGTACAATTAAGGGAAAGGCAATATTTTTCTTGCCACAAAACTAATCCTCTTTCCGTGAATCAGTCATAAGCCATTTTATGTTTAAAAATATCTTTGCGTCCATCTTTAATTATTTTCTGATCAAATTTACATACATATCTTGAAATGAAACACATTAAGAAACAGTTATTCAAGCATACCGTGTTGCATACGCACGTTTTTGCGTTGACTCTTTCATGCGCTGATTTTTTGACAAAAATAATAAACTAGAAGGAAGGAATTACAAATATTTTAGATAAACCTCACAAAACTGTACTTATTAAACAAAAAAAAATCTGATTTATATTAATAATATTAAACACCTTTTCAAATAAAGGGTGCCCAAAGTTTTAAATATATATATATATATATATATATATATGGGTGGTGCATATTTTATACCACCACGCTTCAAGCAGCATGATAGTTCTGGAAACATGATTTTTTCTTCCCGAGACACAATAGAACTTTAGAGACACAATACGTCCACTCCATACGAACTGTAATTACTTTTGTGTGGCAAGCAGCACATCGTAATCTCTTATTTTTGATCTGAACAATTCTACTGGTTATCTGACGTTTATTTCTTGAAATTACAAATGCAGAACTGACAAAATGTCTGGATATCTCTTCTGAAGTCTTTCAAACGTAAATTTGGAGGATTCATTTCCCGATAAATGGCATATGCATTGACTACACTGGTATCTATGAAGTACAAGAAAATTCTACGCCACAATTTTTACTTCTTTCATTATTTAAAAAAAGGCATTCTACAACAAATCTATCTTGCACAATAAACATGTCTTTTACTGCGAAAAAAACTTGCGGTATGAATTTTGTATTTGTAAAGATGACCTTCAAAAGCGCGGTGGTACATTTTTTGGACTCTGATATTCGCATATTTGCAAGACACATGTGAAGTACTAATCGTTGTAATATTGGGTTATTAAGTTACATAATATGTACTTACCTGATTTGTATCAAATATCACAAGAATCACTTTCATTTGCATTTAAAAACGCACAACTCAGTCACTTACACAAAATACCATTCAACAGACCTGCAGCTAATCAAAGAATGAACTACTGCATAATCCCATTGCACACAATTAGCTTCTGACATCAGTTGGAAACTTGAGTATCTGCTAGGGGTTGACATCTGTGATGGTTCAGAGAATGAACCATATAGCATATATTTCTGAATCCTTCAGGTACGTTTTATGTAACACCACACAAAACACGAATAAGAATGAGTAGTACAACATATGTACCAAGAATCATAAAAGAATTTAAGTATGAAAGAAGTGCATTAAGACTTTTGGCACACAATGACAGTTTTCACTTCAGCAGCTTGCAGTGGTGTATTCGAACTGTGTTTTTTAAGCAAAATACATCCAAGTCCTGAAGCAAAACTCAACATGTTTGTAGCATTATGCCTGTATGAATGCCTTGCAAATATATCCTTGAATAATTTCAGTAATAATCTCCATTTTAGAAAGGGTGTGCGCTGGAAATACTAAATGAAGCATATAGTTGAAATCGCAGGATTACTCTACATTTGGATTGATGCAAGTCATCTGACTGTTGAGAATGATGATGAGAATGGGGTTCCTTGTCCACGCAGAGCGACCAGAAAATAACATTCGACTGAGAGTTACGACAGAATGGTTGTCCTATAGGAGCTCATGTTGTCTGCTGTCAGCCAAAAGAAGTTTAGACCTGTAGGTAATTTTTCAGACTCCCACTTGTTGTTGCGCTGTTTTAACAATGTGTAATTTGAGTTGTGATCATAATCCCCCAGGGATCTCACGGTCGGAGTACAATTGATTTTGACAATGAGTCTCACATAAAAGTGATTAAAGATATCCAGTAAAGAAGTATCTTTGAAGTCATGGAGGAGATACTCATCTGACTGTCATCTGCCACACATCCAAATGACCAAGAGTTTTCTTTGTCATCCACGGCACCCTTGCATCACTTCAATACGAGGAGAAGTTTACAACCACTCGAATAAACACACGAAATTAAAACCATCTCGTATAGGCCTTTCTTCTGCTAGTCTTCATGTTACTCCAATTCTTAAATGGAAAGCGCACTTGATAGCGCTGCTGAACAGAGCAAGCTTAATCTCTAATAAACAGGCATCCCGAATTCTACGTGTACGGCACCGAATAATATTTTTAGTTGGAGGCTAGCAAGAGGACATCGCAGAAGGGTATCCAGCTCCTCTACAAGTTAATGACCAGCGGAAGAACAGTTTACATTAGGACTAGGAACCAGAATTAATTTTTAGTGTTTAATTGTTCTTGTACAGTTATGATGCTCGAAAAAAACATTGTTAGATCAATTTTCAGCATGTAAAAATAAATTTATCTTGTTGTTCGTACTTTATATTAATCAGTACATAGGAATGTGCGTGTGAGAGAAAAAAAGCGAGTGTAGTAATTGCTGAAGTTTAAAAATGTTTTTTAATGAATAACTAATTTACCGTAGTAGAAAGTAAAAGTAACAATAAAATATAAAACAAATATCTTACGAAATTGCTAATCACATTGCAATACAAAAACCAATGAATACTATTTTATATCCATTTCAACAGAATTTAAAAATATATAACAGAAAGAGATTGCATGCACTTAATTTTTTTTAGATATCAAGAATTAAAGTAAAGTATTTTAAATAAAAAATGTTATTACGTAATTCCTTGTGCATTAAAAGAAATCTAAATAAGTAAACAGGTTGATTACAACCTTTTTCTTTTCGAGGGAAACAACACTTTTGAAAGACTCTTTAGGAAATAAGAAGAAAATGATCACCACACAACAGACTTTTTTCTTTGTTGGATAAAGCTTAAA
The DNA here is from genome assembly GCA_019973975.1 of Trichonephila clavata. Taxonomy (NCBI): domain Eukaryota; kingdom Metazoa; phylum Arthropoda; class Arachnida; order Araneae; family Nephilidae; genus Trichonephila; species Trichonephila clavata. The sequence continues at coordinate 80,192 of BMAO01019209.1, read as the reverse complement.
ACCTAAAAGTTTCTGAAATGTCTTTTCAAGAGGGAAAACAAATGGAAGAATAGGATTTGAAGCTGTGAAAGCTCACACAATGAGCTTAAAGAAAAGTGTAGAAATTTCTTTTTATACTCTTAATTTCGCTTCATTCGTTTTGTTAAAGGGTTTTTGAAAAGGATAGATTTAAACAAGGGAACAAATTACTTATAAAGAGAAGGGAATAAAAACGTTTTTGTTTAGATGTGAGAAATATTTGATGAATACACTTTCTGTTTTACATACATCTGTAAACCTTTAACAAAATAAAGCTGTACAAAACATATTTCATGAAATAGAGAAACTTTCGGGAACACAGATTCATGTCTTTGTCTTTATTTAGTGCGGCATTCTTTCTTATATTTTGTCTTATAAAATACAAGCTATTCCGTATTTATTCCCTCGAATCGATATGTTTATTTAATTGCATTTACTAGATGGTTTCGTATAAATAATGCATGTATTTAAAAAAATATGTTTGCAGAAATGTTGTAATGCTCTACTTGGATTAAATTAAATGAACCATTTTTCAGATGTTGTCGAAACGAGGTTTCAGGTGTAAGACGGTTTGGAGAATAACCAGACATGATTTTAAAAATAGTTACTTTCATTTTAGATCTAACACTTTACGAACGATTTACAATTTATACCTTAAACAAAGGAGAAAGCTTAAATTCAAATTCTTAATCTAAAGTGAAATTATTCCAAAAGACTTATCTTTGTTGTACGTAGTTCCTTGTACAACTACTTCTAAAACAAGGACAACTTAGTACAAGTTCACTTCTAATTCCATTTACAACTCAGGTGGATGCTAAGATGAATATTAACTGCATGACTTCCAGTCGAAATTATTTTTTTACTATTTCGTGATTTCAGGATTAACTTCATAGACCCGATTTTATTATTTAAATCAAATTTACATTAGCATAAAATCAAGTCACCTCTTAGTAAAGCGGTTTTTAAGCTAAAATAACAGTTAAAGAATAGTTTCCCCAAGAGAATTAGTTGAAGTTCCACGGATAGAACCCATTATACAGTCAGTTCTAAAATAGAATAATAAAAAATGATGTGGTACTATCTAACTTGCTTTTTCTTGTTATACATTCGTTTCGTTTACTTATAGTGCATAGTATATATTTCTCTTTTATGCCTAGTTATATATATATATATATATATATATATATACACTGGTGTGCAAAAATTAAGGACGAGACGGTTTTTTCAATATAACTTTGTACAAAAGCATTCCAAATCAACACATTTAATACCGTAAGATCCCCAATACGTAAGGACATGAGTAATGTAAGCAACACTTACTAAAAGAGAAATCAGAGGGATAAAAAGAAGCTTTATTGAAAAAGTAGCATGGAGCGCAATGCGACTGAAGGCCGAAACATCCCTGTGATGGGTGTCCAGCAAGAAATATCCGGTCTTTAGTAGGGGATATGATCTCCCCTGACTGCTAGGCAGGTTTCACAGCGTCTGCCCATGCTGAGAATGAGGGTGTCAATGAGTTGTTGAGGCATTGCTGCCCATTCGTCTTGCAGCGCCAATCGAAGCTCCGGAATCGTTACTGGTGGTAAGGTACGAGCTGCCAAGCGTCTGCCTAGAAAATCCCATACATGCTCGATGGGATTGAGATCCGGAGATCGTGCCGGCCAATCCATACGTTCAATATCCTCACTCTCTAAGAGCTGTTCGGCAGCTACTGTGCGATGACATGGTGCATTGTCGTCCATGAAAAGGAACTGCGGACCCATAGCGCCTCTAAAAAGACGCACATATGGAAGAAGAATCTCGTTACAATAACGGGTCCCGTTGACTGAACCTGCGTCGAAGATGTGAAGGTCTGTACGACTACCAAGCATGATGCCTCCCCAAACGAGAACACCGCCACCTCCATACCTGTCCCTTTCAATGATGTTCGAGGGATGATTGCGGCTTCCCCGCTCTCTCCAGATGAGTATGCGATGAGAATCGCTACTCAGACTGAATCTGCTCTCATGTGTAAAGAGTACTCGTCCCCATTCATTGTCTCTCCAATTCCGGTATTCCCGGCACCACAGAGAACGCCTTCTCCGATGGGCAGGCGTTAGAGGTACACACCGTACAGGGCGTCGTGCAAACAGACCACCACCGTGCAGTCTTCTGGCCACGGTAAAACGCGAAATCGGTCATCCAGTCGCCTGTGTCGTGTGTCTAGTGATTTCTCCCGCTGTCTGCCGCCTGTTTCTTCTGGCCTGTAAGGCAATATACCGGTCATCTGCGGGTGTGGTTCCTCGTGGACTACCACTACTGAACCCCCGGATAGCTGTTCCTGTAGTTTGAAATTGTCTCCAAAGTCGTTAAACGATGCTGTGAGGAATTTCGAACTCTGCAGCCACACTTGTCACACTGCGACCTTCCTCCAACTTCCCAATGATTCGACCTCGGGTAAAAGCATCCAGATGTCGTCTAACAGATTGATTATTCGCCATTTCTCGCTGAGGCAGCAACTCGGTGTGATTTTAACAGCTATACGGTGTGCATTCTCTTTGCCAGAAATACTAATCTTACACCGACAACATGCTTTACTACTCAGACACTCCCCCATTACGTCTACCTGCATATCTGCGCATGTGCTACCGTACATCACCTCACTTAATCTCCTGATTGTTCTTTCTGTCCGCTCTGCCTCTTCGTTCAGCTGATATGCTAATTTTTCGACTTCGTCCTTAATTTTTGCACACCAGTGTAATTTCTCTCTCTCTCTCTCTCTATATATATATATACATATATATAATATCAGCATAATGTTGTGATTCAGTTACTGCATATCATACATAGGCATACATTGACTGACCAAGTCCACACTGAAGGGGAGTCATATATTAAAGATTTCACACTTTTCTCTTTTTTCTATGAGATAATTAGGTATTCCAAAAATTAACTATTTATAATTTATTAAAATGGGAGAAATGATGTTAATACACAACTATTAGTTTGTGAATTAACGTAACATAGAAAGATGTAGTCTTTCGACGAATACATTACATATAAGGAATATATATTAATTGATAAATAATATAAAAATATAAATATAAACTTTTTCTTAGATTAGTTCAACAGTAATAAGAACAACAGAACACAGTAGAACAATAGTTAATATTTAAATTTGTAAAACATATTATTTTTTAATTATTATACTACTGTGTTATGCTGTAAAAAATTTTACAAAAAATTTATTGAAAAAGTGAAAAAAAGTACCGTTTTAATTTTTTAAAGATTAAGCAATTGCTAAACTATTAAATAACACATTAAACCGCAAAATCAAATTTATATGATTTAACTGACGTGGTTATTTCATCCATGAAATTAGTTAGCTTATGAAATAATAAATTCCTCATTTTAAACGTTTTTTTCGAAAACTTTCAAAAAATATATTTTAACACTGTGCCAACAACACAAAAATTATTTCTCCCAAATGAATTATTACTTTGTATAAGAATATAGAAATTTCCCCATTTGTAACCTTTCGCAACATTCCGTGATAAATGAATGGCTTTCTCTACGTAAGTTATATTCCATGTCATTCCTTGGTAACTTCTTAAGAAATAGTATTATTTCCAGACTGTATGGGTGGGAAGAGTCAATACTCTCTTAGTCACCCTGAAATTTAAGTTTTGAAAACTTTATATGTTTGCTGTTGCTTATGGTTTTTGTACTTACCGTTGACACTTTGAGAAAGTAAAAAAAGACAATGAATTAATAATGTATAAAAATGTCCATTTAAATTTCAATAGGTTCAAATTATCAAATTCCATTATAACGTACACTGATGGTCATTTAAATTGAAATACAGTGAAAAAAACAAGTAAAACGTATTTATTTATTGTGCTCTTTCAGCAGAATAGGAATAAAGCATGATTAAACTTGTAAGAATAATGATGATATGTATGTTTCGAAATAACACAGCTGCTGATTCAAGCCTCTGAAACGGATATAACCCGTTTAAACATGAATTTGGACTGTACTTGAATGACGGATACAAGCAAGTCACTCCATTCTATTTCATGTTTATTCTACATTTCTGCACTCTAATTGGCTGGAGAGAGATGGTGGATCAGTCTCACATTATCCAATGACCAGATATTTTTAATAGGTAAAGGAACCTGCAGAACATGTTATTCAAGGCAATTCTCAAAAACTCCTCTCCGTGTCGAAGTAGGTCGAGAAAAGATGGATAACAAGATTTTTCTGCGTTACCCCCTTGTTTAAAGAATACGTCTCTGAGGTATCGAATACAGGACATTGCTCCTGACCGTAAGTTCTAATAAATATAATGTTGGCTGTTCATATGATCGACGGCACGGAGCAGTGGTGTTTACGTCGTGTATCCAATAGCTTTCAAAAACATCATACCAAATATAGAGCCTTATGACCATATTGAATGCAAGCAGGGCCAACTGCGTTCTCCTAGGTTTCTCCTAATATGGATTCGTTCATCAGAATACTGCTCACAGAATCGTGACTGTTTTGAATAGATGACGTATCGTCACTCCTCATTCTGCTTTTCTAACAGGATGCACCATGGCTCAGTGACAATGGGAATCCGTGACACCGTGCAGATAGTCCAGATGTGCAGTTTTTCAGGCTTCTTACCACTATCCTAATGCACACTCGTCATGGTACAAAAAAACGCGTTTTTTAAACTAAATATATGTGTGATATGACCTTACGATGCTGCAAAGCTGACCTGACAAACATACCTTTTGTTCGAGTGTTGGTGGTGGGTTGCTTTCAGTATGACCTAACTTAAGCCACCCTTTCTATATTGATTCGACAATCGCTTTATTTCGAATAATGTAAAGTACAATGAAGCGGAATGACAACCACCCACACATGCAGTCTCAATAGCGCACGGTCATAATGGTTAAGAGGTATAGCACAATCTTCGGACAAAAACAACCAACATTTAAGTGTGATTTCAAATAACAAATTGACTTCTTAACTTTTTTGAAAACATACTTCAAGAGAAACAATTTCTTACTACTGCGTCATTCAATGACGCTTAAGGGCTGATCACTCGTGTATCTTATAGTACTTGCTTCCTCTCACGCGAATATGATGAATTTATAATCCCAGATAAATGGTGCTGCAATTTTATTGAATAATAAAGCGAGTTAAACGATAACATTAGAATGATATTGGAATGACTGTTTTAAAAAATTGACTGAAAGGGAAAAAGATATCAGATTGTTGAGTAATTCAGAAATGACAACTAGCAAATTAATGTTATAATTAAAATATAATAAAATCACGAAATTTTGTGATGTTACAATAAGGAATGTTTAGGCTTAAGACCCGCATTCCACACTAATTAACACGTGTTTGTTATTAAGCGAAATCCGTAACTAACAACACTGAAAAACAATTTGAGATAAAATGAAAAAAATTAAAAAAGAAAAATCTATTTCGATTTCTCGAAAAGAATTCCTCATCCAGTGGCCCGGATTTTGAATAAAATGATTTTGACGCAGACGGTACGGTCCCCTGAAATCATAGTTAGCATCTAGTTTATTGAATATATGTATAGTTCTGTATTTTTAAAAATAAATTTGGGTAAAAACTTTTCAATGTGTCTGCATCCTCAGTAGTTTTACATAAATTTTTACCAGTTGCATGTAATATATGCTGTTTAACAACATTTACTCATGGTATTTGTAAATTTGTTTTTTAATTTGTAAAAATGTTTGTGTCTATAATCTATTGAATTAATATATTTTCTCTTTCGGAGACAAAACCTTTGAGAGACATTCACAGTTTAAAAAAGCGAAGCAAAAATGTGTAAGAGTCGAAACTATTGGGTTGTTCGGAAAGCAATTTCGTTTTTTCTTTATAGAGGATTTAATTGTGTTTTTCACACCCAATTTCATACTTAAGCCTCATAATAATTATATGTCTTGAGAACTGGTATAGTATATGGCTTACTTGTGAAAAATCCCAGTTAATTCTAATCATTAATTTTTGGGTGGTGCTCTTTCAAATACAGATAGTTAAAAGCAGTATTTTCGGCATGTATTCTTACACTATCGGAAACGCAAAATCCTACTCTAGCAAGAAAAAAATACCCGATGTGCAGGGGAATGAAGTATCGTGCCAAAACTGGTGTGCGAAACTTCGATACAGCAATTTTGAAGTTGAAGATGCACCACTTTCGGGAGGGCCAGCTGAAGCTGATAAAGACTCAATAAAGGCATTAATTGATACAAACAGGCGAAGATCCTTCGTGAGATCATTGATAGGTTAAATTAATTGAATTCAACTTTTCATTCATAAAATATCTATTTATTACATGAAAAATGTCTTTAATTTTCACACAAAATAACGAAATTATTTTCCGAACAACCCAATATACTTTATTTTGCTTTTATGTATACGTTGTACACGAAACTAACCCTTAAATTTATTCCTAATATTTTATGTGTGACAAAATCAATGTTTCACCTTCTGAAGGAAATATAAGTCTTATTGGTTCGGGAAAAATACATAAACCTTGGAACTTGTTATTTGAGTATTGAAAATGGTTTTTCCATTCTTTAAATAATATTTAATAAATTAGTTAGCTATGAAAAATGTGATAATTTACAAACTGTTAATTTTAGCATAGTGTTTCTTAGCTAAGATTAAATTGTAAGGTAATTATAAAATTGTGAGCTTAACTTGTTTCATAAAATTAATATATACATTTGTGCTAAAGATATTTGAATAAATCTTGCTAAAATATGGCTCGGCGCTTAATTTTATTAGTAAAATATGTCAACTGTCTTGTGTAAAATTGCATGAAGTGTTTTAAAATATAATTCATAGTAAATATATTTTATGTATTAGTTTATTATTTTATTTTCTTAAGTTATATACTTATATGGGCATAAATACGTTATATTTTCCATTCCAACGGAGGTTATCTATGGTTTCAAGGAAAAAAAAGAACTATTAATGGTATTGATATACTTTTCATTATTCTTTGTATTTAACGACAATAAATAACTTAAGAAAACTATCCTCATTTATTTCGATCGGGCGGCGAAGCGTTCTTTATACACCAACGCTTACTTTCACACTTTATCTTCCAGAGCATTCCTCGCTATGGACTAAGAGAAAAGGTCTTAATGATGAACCGTTCGCATCTTTGGCAACTCTCCATGATTAATGGATGTGTCCTCTTTTCTGAGTTATAAGTGATGCTATGGGCTTGATTTCTCAAAATTTGTATTCTTCGGCCTAGGATGTGAGTATTATTTGCAATTAAATCCTTGTATTGTTTTTTTTTCTTTTGATGACATAATGAAATATGATATTTTAATAATTTTTCTAATGATATGAACCACCTGCTTCAAAGTAATAATCTTGATGCAATGTTATTTTATGCTGGATTATCTACTTTATATCCGCTTTGAAATATTTAAAAATTAATAATTAATAAGCTAATAGGCAAATTTTTAGAATTTACCTAAAACTTCTTCAATCATTGCAATTTTATTTTCCTTATTTTTATTTAGCTCTATGATAGAGATCTCTAAAAATAAATCATTTACTTTAATAATTTGGTTCAAAAGAAATAATGTCAATAATATTTCAATTACGTTTTAAATTAGTAATTTTGAAAGTATTTAAAAACTTTAATTTTCTGATTCCATTTCAAAACTTATTTTATTAAGTATTATTCTATTTTTAAATATTAAAAACAAGGTAAAATCACAATTAAACTGCATTTGAAATTTTTATATGCTTTGCATTTGATTAAATTACGTTTTCAGTCAAATCAAAAAACGTGGGTAGCCTAGTGGTTAGAGCATGGGACTCTGGGTTCGATGTCCGATGTCACCAAATGCCCATCGAGTATAAACGGAGAACGTGCTCGTTAAATCAGTGGGTCCGAATGGTGTCGCCATCTATCGTGTTGTTCCGAGCAAAATCGCACTGTCACCTTCTTGGGGGCTCAAAGCTTACACAAACGACAAGCGTAAAACTCTTGCCCTTAGCCGCGATGAATTTCGTGGACCTTGATCTGATGCTACTGTCGATCAGGTGGCATAAGCAACAACAACACGTTTTCAGTAAATTCTCCAGTTAACACTAACATATTTACTACTACTGCTCCTTAACTTTAAAAAACCACTTTATTATAGTACTTATTATTTCACTTGTCATCAGCACATACTTTGAAGATAAATACAAACAGTTAATGTAAAATCTAAATAGTTCGATGGAACGGATCTAAACGTTTTCAAAATTAGATGCACTTAAAAAAAGTAACAAATTCAAGGTTTGAACTAGAATGCAATTTTTTAACCAATGGGCTGCATATTTTAGCAGTTTATCCTTTTCAGACACGGAAAGACCCCAAATATGTGATCAATTTCAGTGGTGGCAATATCTAGTGGTGGATCTCGCTTCCAAATTTGGACTGTCTTGAAAAAATTTAACTCAAGCTATCGTCGGATACTGGATATTATCGGGATTTATTCATTCCGTGAGTAGCAGAGTCAAATTAATACTCAAGAGATCTTTTACATGCCACATTGGCATGTAACCTTTGTACCTACGATTTTCGCACCCAGAAAATCTAGACTCCAACCGGGGTCGAACCCACAACCCTGGGTTTCTTAAATAAAATAAATCATATTATTAGATTTCTTATATACCTTTGTAAATTAAATATATTAAAGATAACTCCTAATTTGAGTGTATCTGCAGAATACTTGTCATTTTAGTTCTATGTACAAAATATTAAAAAAAAAGTTTTTTTTTATAATCATATAGATTTTAAAAATTTCTATATTATATCGATATAACTTCAAATAAATCAGCTTTAAATATTACGTATCCTCTGGTTGAGATATAATGAATAATAAGAAATGTTCTCAATACGTGCCAATAACGCAGATCCATAAATATGTATTTATTTTCAGATGATCAGGTATTAGAAATCATCTTATTTTGAATTATTTTTATTTAATACATTTAGTTAGAAGTATTTTGAAAAATTTACAATGTCTCATACATTCTTAACAAAGAAATTTTTAATATGTTTCGTATATTATTGAAAAAGACGGCTGGGTGGCTTAGTTTCTTAGGCTCCGACCTTGTAAGCCAAAATTTGCTATCTTGACACCAGCCCAAGTTGATGGATTTTCCTGATGCAAAGTATTGATAAAGTTTTTGTCGTATGAATGTGTGGCATGTTAAAGTTCCCTTTATTGCCTGTTTTTATTGGGAGCTCTCGGAAAAACTAAATTCCTAGTACAATTTCGCAACGTCATATAACGTCCTCCCCTTGAGAAGGAAACTGGGCGTCAAAATTACATTGAGAAAATTTGTTTCTGCCACTCTAAAAAGTGATACCAGTTTCCGGGGAATGTTCTAGGTCTGCAATGGTAATGGTACCAATCTGCAGCCCCATTACAAAAACAAGGATGTATGTGAAAAAAGGTAAATTAAAGACATCTAATTTTCTCACATATTATTTATCAACAAATTATCTAATCAATAAACTTACTCTTTGTAAATTGAAAATACCTCGACACTATTATATTCTTTTTACGGATTTACGAATTAAAGAATAATGAAATATTTCAACACTTTTATATTCGCTAATTATTCTACTATTATTATTTCCAGAAGTAATAATTCATTTCTCGCACATATTTCTTAGTCTTTTCTAGTGCAATATTTATTCTCATGAACTTTAAATTATTATTTTATAATTATATACACATGTAGAAAAAAGTTTATCTCATAATTTTGCAGTAACATTTTTGATAAAAAGAGAAAATACATAAAAATATGCAGAGTTTGGTAAATAACATTTTAAAACACTTAGTTTTATTTTTAATGTTACATAAACAAAATTTTTAAGTAATGAAACGATTTTCAAGCAATTAAAAGTATTATTTTAGTATGCTTAGTATCTAGCTCATAATTTAGGATCAACAGGAATTAATAGCTCTAAATATCTCGAATACATATGGCCCGCTATTGAAAATAGTCATTTAATCCCTAGATGTGTATTTAACATATTTGATAAAAAATACCTTAGTGCCAAATATTAATTTCAGTCAAAGCTCTACACAGTAAAATTTGAAAATTATTTTAATGTTTGATTACGTAAATTTTATTTTTAAATAATTTTACAAAAAAATCCCATATATATATGAAGCTATTTTTCCTCTTAATTAAATAAATATGATTTTTAATTTTTTAAAAATATTCCATGAAAATATAAATATGTAGCAAAAATAACTCTAATTTATTATGTTGCTATTTTGCAAACGGTGATCAAAGATTAAGAGCGAAGAGAAAAAGAATAATTATTTTTCTGTGATATCAAATTCAGCAATGCATATGTTTTCTGTGAATAACCATATTCAGAAATCTTAAGCGGAAAAGGCAATCAGATATTTATTGTTAGCAAATAAAGCATAAAATTGTCAGAAGTTGCCTTCTTAATACAATATAAACAAAACTTGCTACTTTCCGATTATTTCAACAAAATAGTTGCTGAAAGTATAATATAAATATTTTATAAACTCTGGCAGATAATTTTGTTTTTATCACTTTTCTCATTTCTAGCACAGTTTACTAAAAAATATTTATTTATATATTTCTTGGAAAATTGAAATTTTGTAGGAACAATTGCGTGTTCCACCTCAAAATTCTTACATTTTTAAAACGCAAAATTCCTATGTAAATGTAATAGTAATGCATATTCCGTTTTTGTGCTCAAAATACTAGAAAAAGCTAACCATTATTTTTTTAAAGATAATTATCAAAATTCATGGAGGGATTTTAAAATGTTACTCCTCTTACAATAATTGTCCGGAAGACATGAAATTTGATTTTCAAGTACGCGGAATTATATGCAAAAAAATTGGAGTGAGTTTTGTGATAACATGTTTGGAATTCGTGACAAACTTATTTTATTTGTTATTGAAAACTCTTAAAATGCACGGATTTTAAATTTAACTATCTTTAAAAGGGTAAATGATGTTTTAATTCAAAAATACATAGAAACTTTTGTTATATTTTTTATAGCATTTATAATTTTTATAGCAAAATACCAAAGCATTTGACGCAATACAAATAAACAAAAAAGAAATCATAACTCTTCTATTTTAATACTTAGAGCTCTTAAATTTTGTGAGGTAATTAAAAATACCTATATCCGAAATATTTTAGTCTGAAAAAATGCAATTTGTGTAGAAAAATGCAGATTATTATTATTTTGCTTTTAGAAATGAGTAAGTAGAAACAAAATTTTAATTGCAAAATTTTAAGTAATACATTTGTTATACTAATTGTTCGCAGCTTTTTTTTTACCTAAAGTAATCAGTTCGTAGAATGTAAATTGAATTCGCTTCTGTTGATCAAAGTATCATTGGAATTTATTAAGGCATATAGCACAAATAGCGCATATATATATTAACTTTTTATTTTTTTAACTTTCTTTCTATATTATGTTTTTATCAAACTCATTTTCTTTTTTTTTTTTTTTTTTTTTTTTTTTTTTCTTCTTTAATAACAGTGTAAATGATGTTTTAATTCAAAAATACATAGAAACTTTTGTTATATTTTTATAGCATTTATAATTTTTATAGCAAAATACCAAAGCATTTGACGCAATACAAATAAACAAAAAGAAATCATAACTCTTCTATTTTAATACTTAGAGCTCTTAAATTTTGTGAGGTAATTAAAAATACCTATATCCGAAATATTTTAGTCTGAAAAAATGCAATTTGTGTAGAAAAATGCAGATTATTATTATTTTGCTTTTAGAAATGAGTAAGTAGAAACAAAATTTTAATTGCAAAATTTTAAGTAATACATTTGTTATACTAATTGTTCGCAGCTTTTTTTTTTACCTAAAGTAATCAGTTCGTAGAATGTAAATTGAATTCGCTTCTGTTGATCAAAGTATCATTGGAATTTATTAAGGCATATAGCACAAATAGCGCACATATATATATATATATATTTTTAACCTTTCTTCATAACGTTTTTGATCAAACTATTCTTTCTCCCAATAATTAAATGTTTCCTTAAACATCAGCAATCATTTTCAATTTGCATCCTTTTACTGCTTCTTCATCGAAACCACGCGTTCATTATTCTTACATGGTTCCCATAAAAACAACCTAAACAAATATTACTTTAACTAAAATTTGCTTAAATGTACAATACATCAGAGGTTATAAATATTAATTACCAGTTGACCTCAAGATGAATTTGATGGATCCCATTTCACTAAATAAATATCAGTGTACACAGAAAAGGGTAAACGTTTTCTGTAAAGAAAGTTTTCAGTTACTTTTTCTTAGAAAAATAACGAATTTGTTTATCGTTTCTGAATTCTTTTCTTCTATTATACTAGCTTTATTTTTATCAGTAATTTATTATTCCTCGTATGAATTGTTCTTTGCATTAAAATCCATTAGAAAAAGTATATAATAGCATTATATTTAACTAGAGCTTATGGGAAGGTGTGTAACAAAGTGAACACATTTAAATACCTTAGTGGATTATATATTTGAATTTATCAAAATTTTTATAAGAATGTGACATTTTATACATGTTTTTAAGATCAGGCAGAATTTAAAACATCTTTAGCTTATCTAAGAAACATTTTATATAAAAATAAAAATATCATTAGCATTTTAATATATAAGAAACTGAATATTTCTGAATACATTTTTCAAATATTTTTGATAATGATTTTGTTTTCTTTTTGAAATTTAATGAATCAGATAACATCTTTCTCTCTTCCTTAGACTCAATATCTTGTAAGGCAAGGTAACCACTTATAAATTAATTTATGCTTGTAAAAATTTTATCCCACAATCTCAGCTGGCGGCAAAGTTAAATTAATGAAGGAAGATTAGAGAAAAAACAGAAAAATGCAAATATAAAATACTCAAATCAAACATGTGTAAAAAAAGAATTAAATCTGATTTTTTGTGACGTACATCGTTAGCTTTTCATATGTTATTTAAATGAGAATATTTATTTTTATGGATAATGAATTGAGTTTTCTTCCTTGATTCGATAAAAAATAAATCGAAATATTTTAAAGCAAATTGTATCACAAATTAAAAACAGATTAAACGCCAACGAAGGATTTTCATTTTTTATCTTTTCTTTACTTTAGTTTTACGCTTTATCTTAATTAATAATATTAATTATTTTCAATAACAGAAGCAAAAAATTAGCAAATTAAACAATCAGATTTTATGAACATGGGTTTTTCGAGATAAATCGTCTTTTCAATTTATTTTTTTTTAATTAAACTCTCCTTAAATAATGATATTTTTTCGCAACGCGCATCTAGTTTGGACATTAAATATATTCTTAAATATTTTTAATTTTTTTCTACCTTTAGAAAAGAAAAGAGAGGCATCGTATTTCTGGGATTGTTCTCCGGCTAGTTTTCTCTAGCGATGGTGAAAAGTTAGTTTAACAGCCGGATATTAAAGACAGAGGTAGCGAATTCATTTGTAATTTTAAATGTAAACAAAGTTTAATAAAAATTTTAGTGTGACATTTTTCATTTTTATGACTTATAGAAATTCAAATATTCGATTTTAATAATTTAATATCACCAAAAACATAGCTTTAAAATTATTACTGAAAAAAGGCTTGATAAAATAATAAAATGTACGTGTTAGTTTTTAAACATTTATTTTATTGATATATTACGAGGTACAATGTAATCATGTAATACGTGAAGTATTTTTGTTAATATAGTAATGTTTTTCTTAAAGTAAATCAATGTAAATAATTCTTGATATAAAAGAATTAAAATTTTTAATTTAGATAAAACTAATTATTTACTTTGAAAAATATGCATTGTCCCTTATCTCTGAAAGTTTAAATTTATTTTTAAAAATATATAAAAATAACAATACACATCATCGAGCCAAAAGATAATGACGAGTTTCACATTTTTCAATGAACTCGTCTGGATGACGTGAAATTCATGTGGTTAATAGATTTAACATCTACCGGAAAACGTAAGTTATCATGTTTGCACTTATTTTGCGAGTGAGGGAAAAAGCGGCTGAGGGGGGGGAGTATGACCTGAAGACTCCAGACAAGTATCTTTATAACAGTACGACTGGTAAATTGTTTGTGATCTGCGGTTTTTAATATTTTTGCAAAGGGGATGATAAATGATGATAAAACCAGAAGTAGACACTCAGCAGTGAGACGTCCATACGCAATCAAAGAAAAACATGGGTTGAAGTTGTACCGCTTGGTAAAGCAAAATTGACCCCAAAAAGTAGCTCAGCTTACAGTTCAATACAATGCAGGTAAAACAGCAAGTGTGTTTTGAAACCGCAGTTTCACGGGCATTGTTTGAAATGTGGCACAGCAAACGTCTCAATCGTAAGCCTCTGTTGACCAAGCAACATTACCAACTGCGCCTAGAAGCATTATGACTTGGACGTAAATAAGTGGAAGAGAATTTCCTGGTTGGATGAATCATGATTTTGCATTCATCCTGCCGATGGTTATGTCAAGGTGCGTCGTCTTTTACAGGCTATGAGTTGCTACTCCCCTGTACTGAGACTGGTGGTATTAAGGTTAGGAAAATGTTCTCCTCGATGACTCTGGGAACCTTAGTTCTGAAAGAAGAGACCGTGAAAGTTCTGGATTATCTGAGCATAATTGCTGATCAGCTGCACTCTTATACACCGTCTGTTTTTCCAACTGGAAATGGAATCGTCCAGTAGGACAGCGACTCATGTCAAAAGGCTAAAATTGTGCTAAAAGTGTTCGAGGAGCATAAAGATAAATTTCAATTACTATCCGAGTCCAGCGTTTCACAAACTGTGGAGTGCGCCCTCCTTAGAGAGCGTGATAACTGTACGAGGGGGACGCGAGCATATTGAAAAGTTGAAAACTAAAGATTATTTAAGAAAAATTACTAATTTACTGAAGTAAGCAAACAAAATACATTCTGACCTAATAAAAAATAAAAGACACATTTACACTGATATAATGTACTTATTAAATGTATCAGTACGGCACATTTATATTAATTTAGCAATACTAAGTTAAGATCAAGTTTAATAATTACCACAGTGACTCCATGATCTTTTCATATTCAAAAATATATACACAAATTAGCACTTAAAGTGATAATTTGTACGGGTCATAACTACTCCTTTTTTTGACTGCCGAATAAATGTTACGCAATTCTCTCCCCAATGCCACCGTTTTCCATGTAGGCGTGCATATGGGATGAATTGGGGGGAGGGAAAAAGACAAATAAGTAAATCTTCCCTCAGAAATAAGCAATTCCTATGCAAACACTGTCAAGTCACTTTTAATACATTCTATTGTCTTCGGAATAGTTTTATGAATATCAGTGTACAGAAAAGATCGTACTTCAGAAAGATATACAGATGTATATATATACGTCCAGGGAATTTAACTCTTTTCTGAGCGAGACGTGTTTTTCACCGGTGGCATTTAAGAGGTTGAAGTCGTATTGTAGCTTTAGCATAAAAAAAAGTATTATTGAATTCAATACATTGTAATTCTATGGAAGGGGGGGGGGGGCTCGAAGAAAATTATGATTGAATATTGGGTCTCAAATATTGGAAGTTTCAGAAACACTGTCCTAGCCACCTAACTTTGCAGATCTAAATTGAATTGGGCATATTTGGGTTTTCATATAAAGGCTGATTAGAGATTAAAAACCCCCATGTCGGAATATTTCGAATTTACGTGATAATTACTTAAAAAATTGGTGCAACCTATCTCCAGCTATCTATCAAGAACTTGTAGTATCCATACAAAGGCAAATTGCAGCTGTTTTGCACGCAGAAAGTAATGCAAGACTTTATTGAGTGGTGCAAGATGTTGTTGTTATTCACAATGCTTTGGTTCTTGAGTGTATGATACAACATGTGTGAGTGTTTCATTTAAACAATCTCTCTATCGTAGCATCATTAAAATTTGAATTGCGTTTGAAATAAGCTGGATTGGTATAATAAAATTTAACAGAACAAAATGCCATAAATCAATTTCGAAAACTCTCGTATCTATGTATATCACTCTATTAAAAATTGTAAACATTTAAATTTCATTACTATATAAAAATTCAAAACTTTGAAGTCATTTATTTGTTTATATTCTGTGATAAATCCTCTAAATTAATACGAGTAATATTGAAAAAAATAAGTCAATTCCTACTTTGGTCAACAAAGAAAGTTTTTGGCTTAGTGAATTAAATTTAATTAAGGAAATAATATTTGAAAAAACTGTATTAAAATCAAGTGACACCACTACAAGTTAAAAAAAATTTAATTGAACTTGGTGAATAAAAATATAATAATTGGCAGCCAAGAAAAAATTGGTTAGAAAATCTACTGGCACCATTTCAAAATAAAACAAGAACAAATTTAAAATTAAAAAATAGAATTTAAACATTGATTTAATATATGAAAAAACTGTATTAACACAAGTGTCATCCAGTACATGTTTGGAAATGTATTTGAACGTGAGTGGATGAATAAAAATATTTTATTAATGATTGAAAATTTTAACAAGATATATATATATATATATATATATATATATACATATAGGAAGAGTGTGAACTAATAATATAGGATATAAAATAGGATATATTTACATTTTTAGAATTAATTTTGAATACCAGTTTCTCTAAAATGTTTTCTTATTTAAAAATATTTTAGCTTTTCCTTTCTTTTTTAACAGTTTATTAAAAATAAATCTTGTACAATGAATAATTAAATGACTACCCTAAATGTAAAAGTTCAATAAAAAATCCTACTACCATTAACAAATAAAAAAGAATAAAAAAATATCTATGCGGATTTCTATCTAAAGATTGAAAAGAATAAAACATCAGAAGATTAAAATTACAATGAAGTGAATCAAAAGTGATAAATTATACACATAATGCTCCTTATTAAATATTCACGTTTTACTACATAACTTTAAATTACTTAAATGTTTTGAGATTAAATTCACTTATGCTGATGTGCTCTATTGAATAATTGGGAAATAATTCAAAGCTGCAGTATTTTCAAGTTGTTTTCTTAGCTAAACTTTAAAACTAAACTCATTTCGTATAAAAAGTGGTGAAGTAAATCACATCATGAATTTCAATTTATTTTATGAGATTTAGAGGATTTCGGAGTGAATGCTCTGACTCTGGTTCGGAGTTCTAAACCTTTTTGGGTAATATTTGCAAGTTTATAAATCACTACAGTTGAAAAATTATTTTGATAAAAGTACATTATTTTAAATTTTAGTTCAGAATACGTTTCATATGGATTTGAAAAAATGCGTTACGGTTTGTGCTATTTTTTAAACTTTCTTCAACTTTCAATTACCTTTTGAAACGTTTTGGGAAATAAATTATAGAAATATTTAACTTTAAGATAATTTAAATATGCGTCTTACAAAAACCTTTGAATAAAAAGTTTTTGAATTCCCCCCCCCCAATGTTTATTAGAAGTTTGGAAAAATGTAAAAAAACTATATATATATATTCCCATAAAATATAGCTAGCGTCAAGGAGAGAGTGCTTATTAAAATATCACACGAAGGGTATTGCCAATGAACCTCGTGAGGAGAACGGCACTAAGCCTTTCTACACTGAGGGTCTTCATTAGCACTAGGGTTCGAACGCATGGCACACCTTTACGAGTCTCTGACCATGACCAAAAGGCTGGTGTAGCCTCCAAAATGTGGTTAAAAGAAGCAATAGTTAGCAGCATAGGTTTTGCTTTTTGAAAAAAAGAAATTCAAATATGGAGAGACTTATGTATTTATGTGTTTAATTAAATACATCGTTTTAGTGTCATTTGTAC
This sequence comes from Trichonephila clavata, assembly GCA_019973975.1. NCBI lineage: Eukaryota > Metazoa > Arthropoda > Arachnida > Araneae > Nephilidae > Trichonephila > Trichonephila clavata. Next base: position 62,280 of record BMAO01019209.1, on the reverse strand, counting down.
CTTTACATTAAAGGAGAGAAGAATTTTATTACAAGTTCCCATTTCATGTCCTATCGTCATAGCTTGACATTGGTTCACAATTACGAAATCCATTGCCAATAATTTTTATATTGTTTATAAATACGAAGCAATGCAATGGCGATTAATCAATAGGAATCATGTGATTATTATCGTTTTTTTCATACAATAGCTTACTCTTTAGCTGTGATGTCACTGTTATTTCTGATCATTGGAGAAATAATTTGAAATCCTACGTCCATATTACTTAAAATTATATGTTATGAAAGATGTAAATTACAAATATTGAGCAATTTCAATAAAACTCAGCCACTATTAAATATTGAATACAATGTTTTACAAAATCACTATTCTGGTGCATTTTTCTATTTGCACTATCTAATTCATTGAAGACAACATGTTTTTTTTTAAAAAATATATGTGAACTTTTTTATACTTTACATTTTACTTCTTACAGACCCTATTATTTTAAGCGCTATCATTTATTGTATATATAAAATGGTGTTAAATGCTTTCATTACTTCATGACAAGATTTGTAGGCTTTTGTTAAGAAATTATGCATTATTCAGCAATTTCGAAAGGCATCAAAGTAGATCAGAACACAGAGCTTATCAACAGCACTACATACAGAGATGCATCATAAAGTTATATATATAACCAGAATAACGGAATAAATTTAATTCTAAATTTTATCCTTATGCACCTAATGTAGAAACTTCCATCTGCTAACACTGGTCTGTTTGGTTTCATGAATTCGTGGCGTGTGAAGTAACCCGTAGTATGGAGAAAATAGATGTCCCAGGTATGGTTAATTTACTTCATTGGAAAAGTTACAGGGAACGTTAAATCCATGATGAAACGATGGATGCTTATGAAAAAGGATAGCTTGTGATATGACGCTGAAGCAAGGTGGGAATAAATTTTTCAGACTTGCTGCGTATACCTCACAGTCTGTATAAGAAGCTATCTCTCCAAGGGGATAATGCCATAGTGAGCAAAAACAAAAAGAGTTTTAGCTATTCGAGTGAAGAGCAACTATCCAAATATTCATGGATGATATTGAACTAAGTTACAGCTATGTGTAGAGAGTTATTATCAGTATTTTTTTTATTAACGTGCTACACTAAACCAATGAAAGGATTATGGACAACGAGCCACCTTCACCAAGTGCCGAGAATGATACACCGAAACAGAGAGGTAACTTATTCTCTGAACTTCTGCGCTAAGCTCTGATGAGAAAACGGAATGCGCTTGAGAAATCAAAATGACGTGTCTTTGAATTTTTTCCACTCAACCCTATTCTCCCAATTTCGCTCTAAGCAAATTTCTTTCCACATCCCCACAATCGTAGCAGTGTCGTGTATTTGATGATTCAAATGACATTATTCGAGAAAGGAAACAAGGAATTTTGATGCAACCTGCCGAGAGTTTTACTAAAATGATCTTCGAAAAGTATGCTGGTAAAAAATGTATAATAAGATTTATTACGTAGAAAATCTTAAAATTAAGAACTGAATTATGTTTCTATCCTAATTATTTTTACAAAAAATTGAACTCTGTGATAATTCTTTGTATATAATTTGCCAACTAAAAATAAAACGGGTTTGAACAGTTAACATATATGAATCTAATCTGTATTTAAATGTTTCAAAAATGTTCTAAGCTTATTTAATTTTTATTTTCCATTTCATTTTATACCTTACTTCGTTCTTATTACTTCATAAATATATTAAAGCTTCTAAAAGTGTAAGGTAAAAGCTTTCAATGAGATAAAAGAGTAAATAGTTTGGATTTCATATCGCATTACTAAGGTCTTGATGTTTCAAAATTTCTTGTGATAGTTTGATAATATTTTTGGAAAATCTACAACCTTCACTTAATTAAAGTTGTTTTTATTTTTCATGAAATATTACTTAATTTGACGTCGGTTTATACACACAGGTAGTCGAAAACAATATTCTATTTTTTTAAAATTATGAAATCTTCTATAAATTAAGTCCAATATATAAAACAGTATAAAAACTCCGTGTTATTTTAATTTTTTAGGATAGGGGAGAAGGGCATTCAGTAACTTTTAATAATATTGTTTTGATTCATGCATATGTTTGAGAAATGTTTCGTCTGCATAGTGGATAAATTCTTGCAGAGTGTGTTACCCACCCTCGTGCAACGTACGTCAGTTATTCCTCGAGAACTCATGCTTTTTTGTATTACTACTTGCGTATAAGACTTTCTCTCACACTCATTAAATTTTTCTTAAAAGTAATTAATTTATTACCTTATGTATTTTAATCTTTTTCACTTTAGCTTAAATGCCTGGAGTATAATATATATAAAATGTGTTTTCCAAATAACTGAATAATCATTGTGCTTATAATTAACGCCTAACATAAACAAAAATTAAAAAATCGTCAACATATTTAAAAAAAAACATTTTTGATCATTTATTTAAATTAGCAAAAGGTTACAAATTTATATTATGTGGTCGTGACAAATAGGATTGTTACACGTAATTTCATTTTTTTACTTCGTGTATAATAATATTAAAATCCACTTTTTATTTCATATGACCAATGACTTTTGCTCAAAAAAGACGGATAATTTCTCCCCTTTCTTATCTATTGGAATTGCTTGAATCAGAGATATGGCATATAAAAGACAATTTATTTGCTCTAAGGCTATTTTTTGCATGGATAACATTTATCCTCCTGTATTTAACCAGTTGTTGCTTATGCCACCTGATCGACAGTAACATCAGATCAAGGTCCACGAAATTCATCACGGCTAAGGGCTAGAATTTTACGCCCATCATTAGCCTAAGCTTTGAGCCCCCTAGAAGGTGACAGTGCGATTTCGCTCGGAAAAACACGATAGATGGCGACACCATTCGGACCCACTGATTTAACGAGCACGTTCTCCGTTTATACTTGGTGGGGATTTGGTGGCATAGGGCATCGAACCCAAGCCTTCCGGTCTGGAGTCCAATGCTTTAACCACTAGGCTACCCACGGCCCTTGTATTTAACCTGCATATAATTAATGCAGTTATTCCTTAAATGTTTACGGCTGCACAGTAATCTTTTTAAAAAAAATGGAGGCAATAACAGTAAAAAAAATGTTAATTACTCATATTATATTATTTAATTGTTTCTGAAAGTAAAAGGTCTGTTTGAGAAGCTATTATTTCACAATTTCAAAAAAATAACTTTGAATTTTTTAAACTTTTTTATAAAACACTAGTTTTATAAACATTTAAAATTATTTTAAGTGATTTACACTTTTTTAGACTATTGGAAACAAAAATCAGTATGGATTTGAAAATCTGTTCCTTTGTTGAATTTTAATTGTTATAAAAAACAAAAAAGATCTTAAATGTGTGATACCATTCATGAAAAAAAAAGATTTTTGCTCTCTGGAGTCATTGCAAAATTACTCTCTTCATAAAAACGTAATATTACAGTGTTTGTTTGATAACTAAAACATCGCATGTCTCTAATGTGATGAAATACAGTCCGTACAACACCTAAACATACTAGTATCAAATTATCTTGCTCATCTTGGGGAAGATCACCCGCCTCAGCAGGCAATGCTCTCCGAAATTAACCTTACTAGGTTAACCGGAGGTCCTACACTGAAACGTTGTATTGGTGCCATCTGGTGGCATCCTGTAATTTACATATTATTGTTGTTGAAGATCTGTGTGATAATTCTACGAGCAGATTTTTTTAGTCTAGAGTCCGATTTCCATATGATTCTGAATAATCCTTAATTCATGGACATGTGTGTATTTCTCTATAACTGAAGTTGACAAATTTTTTTTTTTTTAAATATTAACTAAGATTTTATGAAGAAAATAACTAGAGATCTCAGACCTAATTTCATGTTAGCTTTTATAGAATATAAATTTGGGAGTATATACTCAAAATTTAAAGAATCTTTATTGAACAGAAAAATATCCTATTAATTACAAAAATACTTACATCTGCAAGATTAAAATTCCGAAAAAAATACATTTAAAGTCTGTAAAGGAATAAAACAAGAAACTTATACAGTCTGTAAAGCTCTTTTTTAAATATGTTATTTTCCAACTTACTTTCTGCATCAAAACACTACTTTAGTTAATAATGTCTGAAAATATTTTTTTTAATTCAAAATATGCCTTTGCATATTATAGACGGCATTTGTTACAATTATTCACCTTTAACTTAAAGTAATATTTTAAAAAAAGTTTGAAACACAGAGCATTTATGCATTAGTATATCACCTTTTCTCAGTTTTAAATCGGGACAGTTTAGGAAATTTAAGTTTTTTTTACGTGACTTCAAAATACTATAATGTAGTATAACATATTTGCTGTAATGTATTTTGGGTACACCCTGGAAATATTCGGTTCTTTTTGCAATATTTGTATTCTGAAGTCTTATTGTAGTATCAGCTAGATTTTAGAATTCTTCATTTTCAGTCAATGCCGATTTAAGCTAATTTAGGGCCCTGGGTGCAAAAGATCTACATGAACCCTTGGCACTGGTGGATCGAAATTTATAACAAGAAGTCCTTTTTATCCAGGCCCTCTCAGGCTTTTCCAGGCCACAGGCCCCTGGGCGCCCGCCCCAAGCTCTCTCAATGGATAAGCCGGCACTGTTTTCAATTGTATTCCATCTCTTCAAATATTATTTCTCATAGAAACCTGAGTAAATTTTGGCAGTTGCATTTTCTCAACAGGAAAAATTATAATGAAAACACAGTTAAAAGCTTCTTATGTAAACTATGTGTAAAAATAACTATTCATTTTGAAATCAATCTTAATTAAGTAATTATGAGAGAATTCAAGAAATTAAAAACATAAGCAAACAGAAATGACTTTAGTCATGCAAACTACAGTCAATAGCCCTTTCACACAGAAAAAATGGGTTGTGCTCAAAAGTATTTTTAATTCATTCAATTTAGAAATGCAAAAAAATATTTAAAATGAAACCGGAACCTCATAAAATATTAGTTATCTTTAAAATTTATTGGTTTCAGATCTGAAATTTTGGGGCATACTTTTCAAATATGTAGTCCGTAGAAAATGCCCCAAAAAAGTTATTTGATATTTTTGTTATGTCTTAACATGGGGGCTCAAAAATCCCCAAAAGCATATTCTAATCATTGAGTAAGTGAATATAATTTCATCATTAGCATCTACACCACCTTTAGAAAGATTTTTAAATGTTATATTTTCAATGTTGGCACCATTACAGGTGGTTTTACGGATTAGTTTTTCATTGTGGAAATCTGAAATAGCCTCAACAAGTTTTCTTTATCGGTTTGTAAAAAAAGACATAATTACATTTTTCTTTTCCTTTCCTTTTTCTTTAGAAAATAAAAAAAAAATCATAAGAACTGCATGATTCATGTTTTTTACATTCATATTATCAATATTGGCAATGGTATATCAATTTCCTTTAAGTCAAAACGTATAACTTATAAATAAATATGTGGAGCGTTAATTAGAAAGGTTTAACTAGCTTTACAAGTGAATTAAAACTCCCGAACTGTTACAACGAGAAAAAGTCTCACACTGCACATAATAACGAATCCTCAGGATTCGTGCTATGAGAAAATCTCTCTCATGAGATGATCATAATATGAAACAGTGGCCATTAGCAAAATAATGGTATTTCATCTACCACTAACAGTAAGTTATATATCACTACCACAAGAAGCACGATTCCTGTACCATTACTGTAATCAAATTAATGATGTCTTCTTTTAAATCGTGAACAAATGTCTCAGAACGTGAGTACTCGCAAGATAACAATCACTTCAAAAGTTTCGACAGAATCCCTATAAAGTATTTTTAATATTTTATTAATTACATAAATTCATATAATTTTTACGTCCATTGAATATTTTTGCTTTAAAATTCTACAAGTAAAATTATACGTTTAATTATTTTGGATACGAGTAGTTTAATCTGCTATTATTTATAAGGATATTTTAACTTGATTCAAGCTATGTTTTCTTAAGAATCTTCAACAAAATTTTGTATTTTTAAGTAACTTGCAGAAGTATCTTCAACTAAATTATAAATTGTTTTAACTTTTTCATTGATATAACATGAAAAAAGTGATGATATCAAAGTGGATGATGAAAAAAAAAGGAACCTAGTATGATTCTTAGATTTTCAGACATTAATAAAAGTAAATCCACGATGCGTCTGTTATTCCGGTGTATATTCCTTGACATACACCATGCAAAACTTAAGAGACATTTAACTAACAAAGATAGCCATTTGATAGTTCAAAGATAGCCTTGCACGCATTTAAATTACCATCTCTCGGTTGAACACCAAGCAGAAAAGAATTATATTAAAACTTGTCAATCATTCATTCCTATTCTTCTTTTGTGACACTATTTGTACACTTTCTTTTGGAACAAGAATCTAGTTACTGAACCTCCCTTTATGAAATATCTCTCTCTACATGAACATTCAAATGTACTGAGATATTTTAGAACGTGCCACGAATCCGAAAAATTTTGTGATACCCCTTCTCCTTTAAAGATAAATGTTATCAATATAGAATTCTTTTTCTGTTATTAGAACATTTCAAGTTCCATTAAATTTTATGATTTATTTAGTGGATATAGTTTTACGTAAAAATTTATTATAACTTATCTTTATTCCGTTTTTGATGCATATTCCTCATTTTTTTCATCTTTATGAGAAAATGCGTTTCACTAAAATCTAAATTTTCTTTCTATTTTAAGCGAGGATGTTAAAAATTTCTTAGATTGTTTTACATAATGACAATGGTTTCTTATTCAAATTATACTAATATGTTTTACCATAATAATATATAAATTGCATTACATAATATACCACTAATAATGTAATATATATATACTTCGAAACATATTTCTTTTGAATTAAATTAAATGCATTACTTATTATATAAAAATCCTAAATGATAAACAACTTCTTCCAAGTAAATTTTATTTAGAAATGTAACAAATGTTTCGGATTAGCTTAAACAAGTGAAATCATGTAGAATCTCATATGATAAAAGCAAGGGCAACAAGGTAATATTGCACGAAATAACTCAGCACTGTTAAAAAGTCATTTCTCGAAGTAAAAAGAAAAATAGTAATCAAAGTAAAATGAACTAATTTTAGAGTTTACGTATGATTTATTATTATTTTTTTTTACTTTTATGTCATATCCAAGGCAACCAAGATATTGAAATACCTTTTTTTCCCTTTTTGATTGCCAATTTACTTACCATAAAGAAACAAAAAAGTTTCCTTTCATTTCCAAAAAAAAAAGTGCGCTCTCTTCTAAATTGTAAATAAATGGACGCTTCTATATATATATATATATATATAGAATCGTGAAATCATTTCTACAATTTATGAAAGGTGGTTTTCTTTGTTTGAAACTATTAACTTTCCATAAAAGCTAGCTTCAATTTTATTTTTTATACAATGGGTTTCCCCACAAGCATTCTGTTCGATTTCTTTCAATGCAATACCAAGGCTATATACATTTTTGTGTGAATTTGACGAATATAATATTTTTTATCAATTACGAAAGGAGGAAATGAATAACTAATAACAACCTAGTTGTAAACAGAACAAGTAATCAAAATATTGGGATTGTAAATATATTTTAAATATAAAGATAAAAAGTAGATTAAGTTTTGCTTGTATCACAATATTAAAACTTTTATTTTTCTTTTTGCTATTTTAATTATGCTCTCCATTGCTTTATGTTAATGGACAAATTAATGCTCAATGAACACATTTTTCTTCCGTTTTAATTTATTTCTTCAACTATTATTTGTATATAATGTCTCGTAATGTGAAAAAAAAAATGATTAATTAAAATAAGGAAATGGCAAAACTTCTAAACAAATATATGCATTAGTGTTATAAATATAAGATAAGTTTCAAGGAGCTGCCATTAGTTTAAAATTGTAATTAGTGGATGGAAAAATCATTATACAATAGGTAAATCCTTAGTTCTCATTCAGTCTTTGAATGTTGATGTTCTTTCTCTAAGCCAATGCTTCTTAAACTTTCTATATTGGTGAACCAATTTTCAATCGTAATTTTCATTACGCCCCCCCCCTTCACTAACTCACTAATCAATAACAATATATTTGAATGCAATCCTAATGTACTTTAACGTTAAAACTACTATATGATCTTAACTATAAGCCGTACAAATGATCTGTCCAAGTATTAAATTTTGAATATGTAACTTTGAAGTACTAAATAAATAATTCAATCTAATTTTAAGTAATTGGATAAGTATTATGTTATACTTTTCATAGTTCAGAATATACTTTGCGTTGCTTTCTTTCAATGCGTTATGGTATGTGACTACACAAAATTTGTCGTTTTGGGGAAATTTTTCGAAATTGATTTTATGCTTTTATCTTATAGCCCATACATTTAAGATTCCAAAAACACTCTAGTTTTATTTCTATGATATTTAGAAGCAAAGTTATAGCATAATTAGTAAACTGGAAATAGAGTTTACAAAACCGGAAGTACACCCCTACACAAAATATTTTTAAGATACTGAATTGAAATTTTCAGAACATGTTTTATTTAGTTATATCTGTGTTTTTTATTAAAATCTAATCTCTGTGTGGTTATTTATGTACTTTATTGCTTTTTTATGAAATTAAGTAATTTGTTTTTTAAAGAAATCGTGTTTTTTTGCATAAAATTTGACATAGTTTAAAAACTTTCGAGTGTATTACAAATCTTTTTATTCCTAACACATATAAATATGTTATTCACGTGCGGTATAAATATTATTTGAATACATTCATTAAAATTTTCTGTAAATGCAATTTTCAACAAAATTTTACTAAAAGTGACAATTGTTATAGTCTGTAAAACTCTCCAGAAAACAGCAAAAGTTTTAAAAAAAGTCCGAATTAGTTAAACATGAAGCTAAAGAGATCTTGACACATAAATATGGTGAGTTTAAAAAATTTACAATTAGTAGAAAATTTTTTATACCATATTAAAATCTTTAAATGCATTTTCTGAGAAACTATGTTTTTCAATTTTTTGCATCATAGTAAAGTTTACTATAAGATTTCCTTTTAAGATATTGATTTGAAATTTTCAGAAAATGTTTTATTTAGTTGTATCTCCACTCTAGACTATAATCTAATCTCTGTGTATATATTTATGTATTTTATTGCATTTTTTGTGAGAAAACAACATTAGTTTTTTTGTAAAAAGTTGAGCTCTTGCATAAAAAATGCCACATTTTGAAAACTTTTCAAAAGTATCACAAATTTTATAGCTCTAAGCACAGATAATAATGCATTTTATGAACTGTATAAATATTATTTGAATATATTAATTAGAATTTTCAATACAAGCCTTATCGTAACTGTAATTTTTTTTTTTAATTTTACTCAAAATTCCCAATATATCCAAAATTATTTTTAATTTTGGGGAAATTGTACTTGAATTTCTACTTTTATGTGCCATTTCAAATAAAAAAAAGTTTATTTAGTTGAAAATTTATATATTTCAAAAAAAGTGTTCCGAAGGTAGACACATACCTTAATAATTTTTTCTATAATCTTTTATTTTAAACTTTTCGATATGCTCGGGCTCCATCGAAGTATTTTATGCTCTCTTACGGAAATCTCTCTACAAAAGATTTCAAAGAATGACTTTGTGTAGGAAAGTATGGCAAAATGTAATGATGGTAATTTAAATCTTTTTCTGTAAATGCCTAATGAAATGAATTCATATTCTTTACATGTGCAATTCCGGTTTTACTCTTTTGTCAAGTAATGAATTTCGCATATTTTTAAACTTAAATAAAACTTCTAATTTTTTTACGAAAAGGGAAAAGAGTTTCAAGTATTTTTTAATAGACACCATCTTTTAATTTTACATATCTTAACTTTTTAAACTATCATGTACTTCATTTTCTGTCTTTCTTTGGTTTGTAATAATAAAGCTTCAAATTAAAAACATATGCGTAATTTATTAAACTCTTTTTAGAAAAGCATCTTTCTGATTATGGGGGAGGGGACTTCTAAGTAAAATATTATGATATTATATATTCATATGGACCGAACATCATACACCTAAGGAAATAAATACCTTGCAATGTATTCAAGAAAAAGTGCAATGCATATTTTTATAATGAAAATAATAACTTTAAAACTAAATGATTGTAAACAGACAGAAAAAACAAGAGTAAATGCAAACAAAAATTATTCAGCTTCAAAAATGCGCTCTACATAATTGAAGGAATAATTAATGGAACGCAAAAGGAAAACTGATGTTTCCGCTTCTAAACATTGAAAAAATCCTACTAATGACCAAATAGTAGCATTTAATTCAAGTGTTCGTTCTTTAGAATTCCAGCTATTGGTTGAAAAATAATATTGATAATGTTTGTATATAATTCATAGAGAAAGTGATTATTATAAGCTTTTACGGTATTTTGCACACAAAAAAATCAATAGGATTTGGAAAAAAATAGAGCCAGCACCACTGGAAAGTTGAGAATAATCCAAAAGTCAAGAGGATTAAAACTTTACTGCAGAAATAAGTATCTAAGCTTACCCTTGAAAGCTTGAAAGATGAGGACGTAAAACCTAGAATAGAGAATAAAATCAAGAATCTTCATGACGTTATATTCAATTTCTTTGCTCCATCAAACTAGAAGGTTTTCTATACTTTCATAAAGTTTAAAAATAAAAGCACCTGAGATCAGTAATAGTATCTAAATTTAAGGTTTTTTTCAGTCAGAGAGTAATCATTAAAAGCGTGATCTCCACACTTAATGTCTGGTGTATATATATATATATATATATATAAGATAACTTTTATATATAATGTTTTGCAATTTGAGTGATTTGTTGAACTTTTTTTAAAAGTTAGAGCTGGAAATTGAATGATGATAAATTTATGGCGACCTATTGACTTAAACTACTATTTTGAGCAGATATTTTACCTTTTAATCACTCTGTGAGTTAAAATTGCTAACGCATATTTATTCATTTTAACCACGTTTGAACATTTGCTTACAATACTGCTGCATCAATCCACTATTCATACTAACTGTTTTTGGAAAATTTCCAACAATGATTGTCTTTACCGTTATTTGTATACATGACATATTTATTTAAGCATAACAAGAGGTGTGGCATAGCATGATTCTTTTATTAATTAAGATGCCTTCTAAAAATCTTTTCAGAAGGATTTAGGAACAAATAAGAGAGAACCTTGGTTAAGACAAAATTTTCTTTATAAATTCAGTACTAGAAAATTTCACAATTTGCATGCCATGAATTGGTTTAATGAGAGGAAGTTTTTTTAATTAACTCAACTAATTAATTTTAACTGTTTCGATTACTCTACTATTTCCCCTTTTTTAATCAGATTGAAAAAACCTTTACAAGAAATAAACATAATTAGCAGGAATGTCAAACGTAATTATTTAAGGGGACTTTACACCCTACTAACGTGGCTTTTGTAGCCGGTTGGTCACAGCCACCAACTCATGGCCTGCGATATCGAGGAGCGAGATTGTCTTGATGTCTCTTAAGTCACACCACATAAAGTGGCTGATGCATCTTAAAACTGAAGTGTCTCAGAGTCCTCACGCCAGGAGTTAAATTTATGAGAGGAGGGAGGAGCCAGATTAAGTCTCTTTTTCGTCACCTCGCCATCAAATATGTGATGTCAGTCCCCAATAGCCCTCGTTTTGCTTTGAAGTACTATGTTAACAAAACTCTCAATGTACGCTTTTAACCATATTTTTTCTAGTACCACATTTAAAAATTACGTTTCAGAACATACACGTTATATTCGAGAAAATTATCTCAGTTTTGTAAATATTGTCTATTAAGTTTTAATATTTATTTAATTAGAAAATTTCAAAAACTTACTTTCCTGCACTTTTCAGTATAATTCTTTTAATTACATTCTCAAGAATGAGTTAGACAACTCTTTAGGGATCTATAATATATATATAGTGCATAAATAAAATAAGTGATACAAGAAGATATCCTACAAATTTAAGATTGGAGAACAGAATTTCCAAGAATCTTAATATTGAGCAATAAAAAATGTAAAAAACATGAGTCATTAGACTGAAATGGATAACTATGACGGTTTCTAAAGCTGTCACTGATTAAGGACATTGAAATAGGACTACACATTGCTTTATGAATCCAACCTTAAACTTCAACAGAAATTTTCGACATTACAGAAAAACAGAACCTTATTGAAAATTAGACCTATATCTACACGTTGGATGAACAAAAAACAATCAAAATAAAAATAATGTATGGATATTGAAAATAGGTTTTTCGCAAGAAAGGTAATTATCAATATATATATATATATATATATATATATATATATATATATATGTATATATATATAAAAATTAATAAAATAAAAAAAAACTGACCTATGTTTGTGAAAACAAATAAATTTTCTTAAGATGATAAATTACATATATATATTAATAGAAATGGTTCATATATATTCTTGGATGGAGTAACATTTTAAGTGAATGTGAATTCCCGTATCAAAGGAAAGAAAAATCATAAAGAAAAATCGATGATATGCAGTGAAAAAAAATTATTATTGTACGCTTCTAAAAGCTTAAAATGCTACTTTAAATAAAACCCTTTATGTTTATCTTAGAAGAAAATTTTTATATTATTTTAAGTAAATTTGTATTAATATTGATCACTATTATGGGAGTATTAGTTGCACCACATTTATTAATACAAATTTATTATGATACTAATAATGAACACGGTCACACATTTTGTTGTTACTTCAATATGTTATTGCCTGAATAATTGCATTCAAACATATTAATTGTGGTTATAATTTTAAGAAAATTGAAATTAAATAGTGCACAATTTCATGAGAATTATACAAAATTTATACCGAAGTAATAAACTTATTTATAAATGTTACAGATGAGATAAAAAATAATTGATAAGAACTTTTTTTTTATTAACTGCATATTCTTTCTTCCATAAACCACTTTTTTCTTTTTGCTTAATTCTAATTTTCTCCTATTTTGTATATCAAAGAACAAAAAATGGTCAATCCAACATAGTTTTTTACTAATTTCATATTATCACTTTTATGCACAATATTAGCGTATGGTTAATTTTACGAAAATGTTTCACTAAAAAGATGTTTGTATTTTAAAAGATTACATTACCATAATCGTTATTTTTATCTTTTGTCTCAGATAGGCAACTGAATATTTTGATAAAATGTTCTTCATCGAAATTTCAATACATGCATTAAAAATATTTTATCAAATATAAAAATAATCATATTAACATAAAAGAGCAGATGTCACAAATATATATTCTTTTGGCCCCCTATTTGGGCCATTACATTTGAAAAAAACGACCAAGTTATTTTTTGAAACATTTACAGTAAAATTAACTCTAATGATCTATAAGCGCGTTTCTGACAAATACTACTGAATACTCTCAGGTTTAACCATTTTCATCACATTTCTATGGGATACTGTTGGGCGGAGATACAAATTCCAGAAGACCTGTAGTCAATAATTTGAAAGCGATATCGTATTATGGTTGTACTCAATAGCACAGATAACTATTTTGTAAGCCTGCCTTTTCATTCGCTGAATAGTTTGTAAAGGCACTGACATATTGTAGTGAGAGACAACTTCCATCGATTCATAATTAATCATAGATGTTTCAGTAATATCGGTTCTAATTTTTGATTAATTGCGTTAAGGAAATAAATGTGGTGCAGTTTCAACAGTGGGGTTATGCATTTGTATCCCCAACAGAGAGGTAGATCGATGAGGGGAGAGGGAGAAGCGATAGAAAGACTGATAGGGAGATTGGGAGGTTCTATGAGATGTGGGATAGCTTAACCTAAGTGATTGTAAAATAAAGTTAGTTTTTGAGAAATAGTTCAAGAGGGAATAATATAGTTTAATATGGGGAGTAGAGATATCATAAACATTTTTTGGTGCCATAAGTAAAGTAATTGGTATATTCTGAATTATCCAACTTATCTGACGTAAATCTTATTTTCTAGAACTATCAATGTATAGAGACTTTTATGACTTTTAAAGACTTAATATGCCTGGAATTTTAAAAAAATGCAGTTTCCATCGTAAATTTATCGACAGTAGAATTAATTAACTCTAAAAAATAAAGAAATGAATTCATTAAAGTTAAGATACACTTTAAAAAAGTTTAGAGACGAATGGATTGAAATGGAGACCAGTCTTGAAAGTTTTTTTAAAAAATAAAAAGGTAATATATGTGAGACGTCAATGAAATAAAAATTGCAATTACACAGATTTTGATCAATATTCGGATTGTTATTCTTTCTATCAAAGAAGTAGTTGAGCGGCCTGATACATTTGTTTCTATCAATTGAGTTCAAACAAATCTAATGAAATAAGTTCGATAATTACAGAAAAAAAATTCTGAAATTAAGACATAAGAAGCTCTCTTTGAAAATTGTTGTAACAGTTTTCAAAGCTATTAATTGTTTAGTTAAAAATTTAGTTAAAACTGAAAATGCGTTATTTAAAAATATAACAATGCATACAAAACTAGATAAGTTTATTTACCTGAAACCTATTTAGGAGGACCTATGGCAATTAATGGATTATCATTAACAAAATGATTTATCTTTAGGATCAACGAAAATGTGTTTGGATATAAAATACTTTAATCCAAAATCCTTTGAATCTGTTATTAACACACTGTCACTCGCGCCTTTTTTTTTCTACCGTCGTTACTCGCGGGGTGCAGAGAACACCCCAAACTTTTAACACGTGTGTTTAAGTGCGAAAAAAAAATTCAGTCCATTATGATACATATTTATAAATTACAAGATATTTTTGTATTATGCAAATGAAATTACTAAATTTATTGCATAGAAATAAGACTAGCATTAATTTAAACTAAACCTACAAAATTTTCATTTTAAAACATGTAATTTTATATTTTTTTCATAAACCACAAGTAAAACGGTTTTTCCAGTAATAAACTTACTTTGTGATTAACGCTAGGAATAGTAGAAAATAGAAAACAAATATTTTAATCATTTTTCAAACATTCAGAGTAGACTGTATTCATATGGATTAAACACATATTTTCCTTACATTGAAGGCAAAATGAATTGGTTTTTACATGTTTTTACCCGTGGGCAAACAGTGCAGAGCCCATTTTATGGTGAATTAATGCTCTTTTACTATCTTTTGTGTCAGTAAAGCTTCTTTAGAGTTTTTTGTCAATTATTTGTTTCCGTCATTTTATTTGTGGTTTTTTGCTCAAGTTCTTGCGCCAATTCTTGCGCCGTATCCATGGGATTAATAGATTGTTCAATATGATGCTCTTCTTCTGAAATTACACAATCTTCGAAATCACTTAGTTCCTCCTCAGAATCTGTCGATACAGTATCCAATAGATAACAGAGACGCTCCCAGGAATTTTTGCCATAATTTCTGAAAAGTACTTAAAAAAAATTAACAAACACTTATTTTTCACAATTATTTTTAAGTTTTATATTCTTTTTATACTAGAATTATTGAAATTTTAAATAAAATATGCATGCATATTAATATATTTCAAAAAATATAAACGAAAGAGTAAAACTTACCCTATTTTTAGATGCTTCGAGAACGAAAATATATCTCAATCACTCGCGGGGAGCTCTCAGCGCCCCAGATAAACTTTTGAAGGTCGTTACGTTCGAATCGTCTGAGCGAGAGTGATTGCATCATTCGTGAAGGTTCAATGACCTAAAAGGAGCAGCTACAGAAAAAATCGTGGTTCTGCGCATTCTTTTAGGAATTCTATGAAGCTTTTTTGTTGCTGGGGTGTAGACAACATCCCGTACGAGTGATCGGGGATTAAAATTACCAAATGTTAGAAACATGAATGATTTAGGAGGAGCGTTTCTCAAACTGTGGGGCGAACCGCTAGGGGGCGCAAGCATATTGAAAAATCAAAAACAAAAGATTATTTTTAAAAAAAATTATTAATTTACTGTAAGTAAACAAACAAAATACATTCTGACAAAAAAAGAAAGAAATACACATTTACACTAATATATAATGCACTTATAAATGCATCAGTACTGTACAACGTATTTTATAATTAATTCAGCAAAACGAAGTAAAAAGTACAACTTTAATAATTACCATTGACCCATAGGCTTGTTATATATAAAATTATATGCAGAAATTAACATTCCCTCTTATCTTGATAACTTGTAAGGCTCATAATTAATCTATTAACTGCCGATTAAAAAATACGTGATTCGCTCCCCAATGCCACTTTTTTCCACGCAGTCATACATATGTGATATATGGGGGGGGGAGAAAAGGAATAAATACACAAATCCTCTGAAATAAGTTAGCTTTCATATGTGATATATGGGAAGGGGGAAGAAAAGAAATAAATAAGCAAATCCTCTGAAATAAGTAAGCTTTCGCAAACACTGTCAAGGTCCTTTTATTGCATTCCAAGGTCTTCGAAGCCATTTTTTGAATAGCAGTGCACAAAAAAGATCATACGTGACGTGTATATACGTCCGGGGAAATTAACGCTTTGGCTGAGCGAGACATTTCTATACTGCGGTATCAGGTTAAAGTCGTATTGTAGCTTTAGTTTCAAAGTATAGTATTATTGAATTCAATACATTGTTATTGCATCGAGGGAGGGGGGGGTGATAAAAATGATGATTGAATATTGGGTCGCAAATACTGAAAGTTTGAGAAGGACTGATTCATGGGATTAAGAAAATTTTCGTCTCAGCATAAATACAGAGCAGAAGTTGCGATTATTTTGAAGCCGAAGCTAAACATGGAAATCTTTTAATTTAAACATTATTAGAGATCACGGATAGCTATTGTATTAGATTTAAATAAAAAAGTTTCAAATGACGATCATAGGTTTAACATATTATTAACCTTTTTAATCAGATAACTCTAATCTAAAAAGGAAATTTTATATTACCTAACATTTTAGAAAGAAATCTAGGAGTAATTTTTAAAAAAAAAATAAGCTTAAATTGTAAAGAAATGAAAAGCTATAGATTTTTCTTAAGTATAAATTGTACATCCATTAAATTTTTGTGATAGTAAGTTATTCAAATTTCGTGATTGTGTGAAACAGTTCCATCAAGGAAAAATAAACTTTAATTGGAATATTGTTGCTTTTGATGTTTTTCGAAACACTACTTTTCTCGTTTCTTGGAAATTGAACACAATGCCTGAAGAGATTATTGAAGGAATACTGAAAACTGCCTCCTTTGCGTAAGGAGAGAAAATGAGACTTCGGTCTGGAGTGAAGTTTTGAATAAAGACATGGGTTGTAATTCGAGCCATCTTAAGTTTGAGGGAAATTTTGTACTCGGCAACTTGCAGAATTTATAGTGTAAATTAATGTTAAAAAAACTAGCTAGTATTCTGCTAGGTAAGGAATATGATAAATGCTGGGTAACAAAAGAGATTCGTGAATGTTATGAAGATTAGTTGTACATTGGTTGAGAAAGATCGTCTCTCATAAGGGTTGCGTAACAACCATTGAAACCTTATCTTGAAAGTTGAACCACTTTCTGCTGTGGAAGCATTGAAGTGAAACAGTCGGAAAAATTTGGATTGGGAATCATTCCATTGCAATTAGTCAAAGGGAAAAAGAAAATGGGCGTTTCTAAGGAAAGGGAACTGTTCCGTATTGTACCTTTATAGACTGGCGACGGAACTCGGCAACCCTTGTAACCACTCGAAGAGAGAGCGAAACATGCATTGCGCACTTCGCAATGAAGCGATTAGGTGGAACAATCCGCATTTTCTTGTACGAGCGACCTAGCACGTTACCCAATAGGAACTTAGCAGTTTGGTGGCATGCTTGGGTGCTGAGACAAGGCTGCCTAACTGGCATCTTGTACGTGAGGATGCTAGCTCTCGGTTGGCTGCCCAGAAAGTGAATTAAAGGTGCTTATGTTATGGCAGATGTTTTTCTAGTAAGAGATACAATTTTGAAAGTTTTTAAAGAATCAAGAATGATACAATAAAACAGTGTATAAAGAAAGATAAGTCGCTGTGGGCTGTAGGAATCTAAAGGTTTTCTACTTGGTCTTTCGGTTTTTTTTCGTAGTCTGAGAAGTAATGAAATCAATTATATAAATAGTTTTGGTATTGAGTAGAGTATTAAAAAATTATTTAACAGTTTACTGTATGTGAGACTTGGAATTTATAATTTTGAGATATTTATGGAGATGTTGTTTTGGTGATTATCTGGACAGTAGAGTTTTGTAAATTACCTAAGTTCTTGATGTTAGAATCAGTGTTGCATCCCTAAACTGGAGAGGTGTATGCCAGTTATTATGCCATTAATAACTGTATATATAAAAGCTCTTTATTTTCACTACATAAAAGAAAATTCCAGCAAATAAGGTGTTATAATTTAACATTACTTTTCGGAATCTGGTGCGGAACTATGTAATATGTTGACACCAAGTGAAATTTTTATCTAAAAATACTCCAAAGTTTTTAATTGTTTGAAACCATAGAATGATATTGTTGTACAGTTTAGGTGGTTTGGTGGAAATACTTTTGCTTCTTCTAATAAATGAATTCGATGTAGATTTTCCAATGTTAATTCTAATCTGAATTTTATAATAACAGATCTCAAGAAGTTTTAAATATTGTCAAAGGCGAAAGGAAATGATTTTTGAAGGCGAGCGCATAATGTCTTTTGTATACATATTTAAGTTAATAAGAGAAGCTAATAACTTATAATAACATTAATGTATATGTTGAAAACTGAAAAAAAAATATATACATTTTCTTCTGATTATTTTAACGCAGTGGAGAAAAAATAAGGTATGGAATTATAGTTGCCTAACAAAATTAGTAATTAACTTTCCATTGAAAATTAATCTTTTCTGCTGGTTCCGAATTTGATCAAGAAATCAAGAGCTTTTTAAAAAGATTTGTTTTTAGAGTATATATATATATATACATATAATTAGCATCAAAATGCAGAAATATTAATTGGAGCAGAAATAATATGAGATTTTATTTCTGTTCATAACTCTTTTAAAAAAAACTCGTTGAACAGTATTATAAAATGTCCTTGCTAAGCTTTATTACAGATAAACAAAAATGGGTTTCTAATGAAAGCAATGACTATTTAGTGGACGAAGTTACGCTAATATTTAATCATCTATCATATCCACAATTGGACTGTGTTTAGTACTCTATCCAAGAAAATTTATTTGAAATGTATAATTGGCTCTCAGGTTCTTAAGAGGAATTCTTCTTATATCTAGTAGAAACTTGTAGATAAATGTGTTGCAGTATTTTTAGATAAAAAACCGAAAGTTATACATTTGATTACTTATTTTTCAAATAATTAATATTGGGATTTCCAAATTTTGAAGTTATGCTCTAAATCCTTGTAAAATCTCATAATCTACCCTGGTTTAAAAAATTAAGAGAATTTTCATATTTTATTGAATTGCATGAAAAGAACTGAACTGAATGAAAAACCACTAGTATTTAATCGTATACGTGTGCGTAGGCGGAGCCATCAGAGAAACAGGCTTTATAAGAGCGTGTAAGTTAGGACATATTTCGTTCGCAAACACAACTTGGCGAATTTCTTGGTTTTATTTTGAAGCAATCGGTTTAATTCAAATTGTAACAGTAAAAACGAGTAACCATCAACGTTTAAATGATGGAATGAGGTGGGGAGTTGTTGGGATGCTAGAAGCGGGCCAATGCCCTCCCCAGATTTATAGAGAGTTGAATTTAACACCCGTCGTCGTGCGTAACTTATGGAAACGGTTCCAGGATAATGGATCTATCGAGAGAAAGCCTGGGTAAAAGGTCGTCCAAGAGCCATGCCGGACAAAAGAGATCGCCATTTGTCAATTATAGCGAGACGAAACAGAGGGGCTACAGCTTCTCAGCTCTGTCGTTACTTGTATGTAGCCACAGGAACCCGTGTATCAAGGGAGGCAGTTTCAAAAAGACGTCATGAGAGATTGTTGTTAACCATAAGAAATACTGTTTGTGTCTCGCTCACTTCTACGTACAGGAGAGTCCACTTAGTATGGTGCACGCAGCATAAAGATTAGAGTATACATCAATGGGTGACCGCTCTGATCACCGATGAATCCCGTTTCAGCCTAAACACCGGTTCTCGCCATACGTTCATATGAAGGGAACCAGGGACCCACTACCTACCCTCCAATGTCCGAGAAATCGGCAATTATGGTTGAGGAAGTTAAATGGTATGAACAGACATCATGTTAAATTGCTAAACACCTCTCCATGCTTTTGAAAGAGGCTCTGCGTCTAGTGCGTGGTATAGTTATTAGGTCTTGGAGCCCTATGTTTTCGCATTTTCAGAGGAGAATGTGTCTCCGAGTTCCTTTTAATGGATGATATTGCGAGGCCACACATACAGCTCTTCTGTTTGACGAATTTCTAGAAAGTGGAGATATTCGACGTATAGATTGGTCAGCCAGGCCTCCAGAGCTCAACCGTATAAAGCATGTCTGGAACACTCTGGGGAGGGAATCGCAACCCCCTCCGAGAACCTTCCTGAAAATGAAAACAGCGTTGCTGAAAAAGTTGGACCAATTGCCACAAGAACTGATAAACTGATTTATTTCAAGTATGACATCACGTTGTGAGGGCTGTATAGCTGTAAGAGGGGGCCATTCCCCTTATTAACGTATTTCTTTGGTTTATTCTGCAACCGCTGTTTCATACCTTCCAACCCCAAGGAGTGTTACGCTCGATCATGCGTGAGTATTGAAATTGCTGAATGGTTATTTGTTTTATATTGTGTAAATGTATGTATATATGAAATTTCATTAAAATCGGTCCAGTAGTTCTAGAGATAATCGATCAAGTCTGAACATTATATTATTTTCTTACACCATTGTATTATTTGCCATATGCACAGCTATATTTTGTATTATTTTGTATAGCTTCCATTATTTAGTATTGAAGTTTTATTCTACTAAAAATAATGTGGAGGTAATCTGAAAGTCTTGATGACCGGTGAAGCTATAAGCTTGCAGCATTAAAAGGAAACAGATGCAGTGCAAATTTCAACAACGGTGTTATGCATTTGTGTTTTCCTATAGAAGGAAATGGTATTGAATTTGATAGTAGAGAGAGGGAAATGGTGCAGTCAGAGACTTAAACTGAATTTGTGACATGATATGAAGAATGAAACAGTTTTTTTAAGTGATAGTAAAATAAAGTTAGTTCTTGGGAAAGTGTTAATATGGATTTAATAAAGATAACAAAACATACTGTTGGAGCAAATAAATAGTACAAAGATTAACCCGGCAACACTCGCGTGAAGAAAACGACCTAAAGTTTTCGCGTAGGGTGTGTCATACCCAAGGATGTTTATATTGTGTTTTTACCGTAAAATTTGTATACAAAGGTTAAAAAGGAAGAAAAGTAGGAAATACGACATGTTTATTACACTTATCACACGTAAATTTAGTTTTTCTGTTCTATTTATAAGGGCATTCAGTGTATTGTTTAAACACTCTTTTAATCAAGTCGTGAGCGAGTGCGATGTTTTCACTGGATCTTAATTTTTTTTAATCTGTACCTTTTTTAAACTAAATATGTAGGAATAAACTTCTTTATTCCTTAAATTTAATTAAAAAAATTGGAATTCCTTTTTTTATTTTCTATTATTTTGTTCCAGAAATAGTTTTTTTTTCTTCAAAAGTTTATCTGATGATATATACTGAAAGATTTATCTCACTAAATTTGATTAACTCACAATAAAGCTTTTAAATGTCTTTTGTTTCGCATTATTAGTTAAGAATAGAAAGGTCTTTGTCTGCGAGAGGTCTGATTAATATAGTAACAAATTGTTTTTAAGAACATGTCTGGAGTAGTTTTTTAAACTGTGCTAATTAGTAAACTAGTACTTCATTAAGATACCTTAAGAGCTTCAGGAGACCTCTACGTATTAACATTGTGTTGCTTCGTGAACATGTGAAACAGATCCCAAATTGAATATTTTCTCAATGTTTAATAATTAACAACATGCATAATCAAAAAATAAAATTAAGGAATAGTTTAGCAACATGTTATGAACATTTTTAGAAATATTTGTTTTTTTATTTCTTTACTGGGCTATTCCCAGATGTCTTCTTTTTGTAAGAAACTCATTTTTGCTCCTGTATTTAAATGCCCGCAAACGATAGGAATAAAAATAAAAATATTATATATATTGCTTTTCTAGTTTTACTTAATTTCTGTAACGGTGCTACAAAACAAATTAAGTATTAATTTTATTGCCAAAAATAAATATTTATTTATTTTATGCCTAATTACCAATAAAATTGCTTTATTGTACACACTCAAAAGCATTTTTACTGAAGAACGTCTAGACTATTTTAAACACATATGAACACGTTAAAAAAGAGTTTATGTGTGCTGTCTGATTAAGCTGGCTTAAGAATTATTTACTACAAGTCATTGATTCAAAATTTTAAAAAGGCGTTTCAATTACTTCAAATTGAATTAATATACAAAAATGTTTGTGAGTTGCATGTTGATAACGTTGAATTCAAACAAATTGTCGTGACAAATATTTTAAAAATAAATATTGAGTTGAAAATACACTGAGTATTTAAATTAATTCCTGAGTCACTCCCAAGAAGAAAGTAACAAATGATAATTGTCTATTTACTAACTGTACATATCATGAGTAAAGGATGATTCTGATTTTATTTGAAATATATGTGCTTCTTGAAATAGAGCAATAATTATCTGATAAGTTATTTAAGCAGATATCTAACAATTTTCATCTTGTTATGCTGTGTACGCAACCATTAATTACATTGGCACACCTCATCAATGGAAGCTCTCCAGGCAGGATCTACTCCTCGATCATCACTTCTTATTGCATTACCAGCACAATGTTTGAACTATGACTTTGCCATACATTTGGAAGATGAGAACTTTCCGCTAAATTAAATAAACCGTGTATCATCCCACGCAGTAAATCAAACAAGCAGGAACTTTTCAGTAGGTTAGCAAATAGGTTATGTTTCTGTTGTATTACGTCGTCTAATGATCGGAAGGCAAGAAAATTACTTCCTCCAACACATGAAGAAAAATAAGAACGAAAAGCTGATTACATCTTTCAGTGGCTTTGAGGAAAAGAAAAGAACGAAACATTTTCATTATATTTCATTTAGTTAGATGAGATTGAGTTCAGAACATTTTGGTGTAATAAAATTTTTTAATTGTATTAGCAATCTGAATAATATGTTTCATTTAGGGTTTTTATATTTTATTTAATAACTATTATATAAAGAAAGATAGAGAGAAAAATATAATTAGGATTTTAAAGATATAAAAGTGTTTATAGAAATTAAAGTCTATCCATTTAGGAAAAAAAATATTATTTTAAAATTTAATTTTAAAACAATTTCAAAACATCCAAGAGAGGAAGAAATACGAAGGAAATTAAACACGAAGATTCGATCTTGAGAACGTGCTGTTGAGTTAAACTAGTTTTATGGGGGCCAAATTCTTTTCTTAAAATTTCAAAATAAGAAAAACGGGGTTTTCTCGTGAAATCAAGTAAATTAAAAAAAGAAAATAGAATGGGGCTGTGAAACCGTGGCTAGTCTTGTCCACTAGACCTCCTGTTGACATGGTGTGGAAGTCTCAAGATGTAGAAAGCAGCTAAAGTATCATTATCAGTCAAAGTTATGAGGTTATTTCCATTAATCCTCCTGTTGCATAAAGTTAATAAAAATGACATTGAAATGTAAGACAAATGGTGTAAAATTTTATTTCATAAGGCAATTTTAAAATAAAATATCATGTAGTATGTCATTTTTATTTCATTTTATATGTGTCTTGACTCGAAGGTCCAGCAATTAAAGATGGCAAAATAGAAAAAGGAAATTCAATAAGCATGTTCAAAAATTATTTGAAGACCATAGTTTTAAGGATTCTTATAAGTAGAGTTTCAAAAAAGGAAAAAAATGGTTTATGATGCCATAAATTCTACATTTTAAACTGATTGTATATAAATAAGGTCAAAGTAATAAGATATTTTTTAAAGTAAAAATTGCGCAGGAAACATAAACTATATATATATATATATATGTATATAATTGCTTCTCTATCGTTGCCGTTATTTCTTAATTAGATTTTAGATTTCAATGCGCGAACTTTAAAGCAGTATGTTATATTTCCTAATAAAAAGTTAAATCTCGAAAAATATCAAAAATATCCAAGATATGGAATTTATTAATCTAAAATAAACTTAAGTGCAGATAGTTAAAAAAACTCTGCTTTGAAATTGTAATTAAGTAACAACAAAAAGTTTCCGTTTTATGGAGTATTAAATGCACAGACAAATTGTAGTATAATTAATGGGATCATCTCTGAATAAAAATATGATGAATTAAATAAAATGCACTTAGAAGTCTTGATTATTATTATCTTTTTTGAAATTCTGAAGCTTAAGGGCTGTATGTGTTTAACTGCATCGTTAACGTTAGAATAAAGTAATTAATTAAGTTGTGTACGTGACTCTTAAAACAGATTTTAAAAAATGCCACGTAAACCCTTTCACACTTGGAGAGTTTCGCAAGTGGCAACATTTTATTTCCCCAGAGATGTCATCAAGCACTTGAGCGATATATAAAAACATAAAGAAAACAACAACAAAGAAAGGAGGATGAGAAATACATCACGTTTTTCGTGACAAGATAATTAATTTGCAAACGAAGAAATCATTCGCCATGATGGTAAATAAGTAAATAGCCTTCTTTGCTGTTCAGAGATAAAAAAGAAATGCATTTACTTATTGAAATTGCATTGAATGTAATAAAGAAGCTATAAACTGTGATAAATTATTTTTGTGTATTTTGAATTAATAACGCATGCACTGAAAAATAAGAATACATGAAAAATAAGGATTAAATTCAAAATATCCATTAATTACAATACAAGTGCTTTTTACCGAACAATTCTTTATAATGTACATACATACCCATAACGTAAGTTTCAATAATAACATTTAGATGGTTTCCAATATATGTATCAGTTACTAATTTTACAAATGATTCATTTTTATCTTAAACGGAAACATTAATGACTATAAAGATAATTACTTTGTAAAAATAAGAAAAGTACGTTTTTTTTCCCTTATAATAATTAGAAGCCTTTGGAAATTAACTTTTGCTGGTGTTCCTTCATATTGATCAAAACTGTAGAAAATAAAATTTATTCCACTTGATTAAAAATATTTCCTCGCAATACATTTTGCAATAATTAATAAGAATTATACTTAAATAAAATAATTTTATACTTGTAATGAAAATCCTACTTCCTAATCTTAAAATTATATAAACTCAGTTTTTTATTGATATTATTAAAATAGTTATTGCGAAATGTACTGAAGATTTTCTGTCGTGTTAATAACGGAGAAGTAATGGAAAATTACGCTTGTGAGAAGCTCAGGAACAGCGTTAGTGAGTATCAAATAAGGAATTCCGGTCAAAAGACTAGTTCCAGTAGGTAATTTGAGGTCCTCGTCAAGGACAACTTTTGAAATAGAGAATATCACGGAAAGGGAAAAAAAACATAGCATAATGTAATTGTGTAATCTAATTGAAGTCCACGTCTGAGTACCTTCAAGCGCATTACTTGCGGTACTATAAATTTTACTAGCTGCGGAATCTGAATGTCACAGCATATATATATATATATATATTTAGATAGATAGATACAGATGATAGATGCCAAATGATTGATATACTTTTGACCTTTTATTTCATATGATGGGATATCTGAATAAAAAAAATTTATCCTTAAACTTCTTTGTTAACAAAGTGCATCCTGTATTACTGATGATTTATCCCAGGACTTTCAGCCTGATAATGCATCCTGTCATTGCTGAGAAGCATGAAAAAACCTTTCTTTATATCTGGATATGAGAATATTGTGGGGAGACCAACAATTCTCATATCTCAATCCTTGTTGCGTTTTTGGCAGGATGAAATAGCCTTCCAAGAATCATAGTGGTCCTCATAATATTGGAAAAAGGCTATTCTTTATGCATGACCTCAAATTTTATAAAGGACATATTGACATTTCGTGGAGTACGTGGCAAGAAGATTCAAGGTTGCGCTTGAAACAAAATGTGGTCCAACGAACTGGTGAAGAAAAGGTCGTAATAAAAGGAAAACTGCAAGCATAAGATAAAACAAATATTCGATTTTTTTTTTACTATAAACGAATTAACAAAAGCTTATTCAAGATCTTAATTACTTTTAAAAAAGAATTTTTAATTAAATCTGTCGATATTTTTTATATAATTATGAAATTGTATGTAATGCCATTCAGATCCTGTCAATGAAATATACATTTAGATTGCGGTTTATATTTTCCATATAAAGAAGATGAATCAAGTAAATATATGTATAGCACAAAAACATGCATTTAAAGATGATTGATTTGACAGCCTTTCCTTTCTTCAATTTTAAAATATTCTTTCTGTTTTTTTTCACAAAATAAAAAGTAATGGTAATTTGAGAGAAATATTCAATTTTCAATTCAATATAAAATTTGCTTTCATTCCATTAAACTGGTTAACATCCTTGCCAAATTCATTTAGTAACTTAACTTTACCAGTCAAGTATTTTATATATATAAATAAGTTACTACTTCAAAGAATTAAACGTTTTCTAAAGTTCTCTATATAAAGCATTCACATGTTTAGTATTATTTTTAAAAACTTGAATATTAAAATATAACTATATCCATCTCTCTTTTAACCGAATGCTTTGAATTATTAAGTGATGAAAGAGCTTTGGATTTTGCAACGAAATTTCTTCTAAGATACATTCTAAATTATATTTATACAAATATAAATATTAGAATATATACACATCTCGGTTATGCATTTGTGCAATGATTTTTAGCTAAAATTCCGTATAGATATTTTCAAAACGTCTAAAAAAATCATAAAATATCTTCATGTTTCAAAATTTATCTTTCTTTTGTATAATTTTGAAGTCTTTTTTTCCCTTATTTTCTCATCACTTGGAAGAACTTTAAATTTAATTTAAAGATAAATGTTTTGGTTTTGAAATTCTTCCACTATTTCAAAAATCATGTTATACAAAAATATATTTACCAATTTAAGATAATCTATTTTGGGAGTTTTATTTCATTTAGCTTTTATTATGAAACATAAAAATATTACGTTTAATGTAGTATTTTGAGTAAATTCATGTTATTGTTAAATTTAATAATACCATTTAATAAATTTAACAATTAAAAAGGCCGGCTGGGTGGCGTGGTTGGTTTGTCGATGGTTTTCTGAACCCATGGTAGTGAGTTCGACCCCGGACCAAGTCGGTGGATTTTCATGATGCAGAAAATTGATAGCGGTCATATCGTATTATTATACAGCGTGTAAAAGATCATGGGGTGTCTGTTTGGCGTGGGTGCTTTCGGAAAAAATAAATCCTAGTACAGGTTCTCATCGTCAGAGCTAAGGTGCCACCATCTGTGGAGGAAACTGGGCGTCAAAATTACATGCAGCGATTGTTATCCTCCTATAGTGTGACGCACTAAAAAGAGATATCAGCTTCCAGGAAATATACTATGTCCACAATGTTAAAAATCCAATCTGCAGCCCATTATAATTTTTAAAAAAAACAATTAAACATTGTTATTACCCCGGCACTTCAAGCGCGAAAAGAACGACCTTAACTTCACGCGCAAGGTATCTCATACCCGAAGGTATTTACATACTGTTTTTTAAGGTAAAATTTGCATATAAAAGTGTAAAAGGAAAGAAAAGTCGGAAAAACAATATGTTTATTACACTTTTTATACGTAAATTTAGTTTTGCTGTTCTCTTAGTTAGGACATTTTGTACATTGTTTATATACTCATTTAGTCTTCATCGCGAGTGAGTGCGATGTTTTCACTGGATCTTAATTTTTAAAAATTTCATAGTAGCATTTCTTGATAGTTTCTACATTCTTTACATTCTTCTGTAAATCGAAATCCAAAATACTTCAGAAATCAGCATCTGGTTCCGTGGCATTCTGGTAGGTAGTTTCTGACTTCTTAACAAAATAATTTGCGCATTTATTGTCGCAACGTTCAACAACACAACAAATATTGTTATAGGCTAAATATTACATTTTCTAACCTTTGAATTTGGTGTGGTCATTTTATCAAAGACGATAATTGCTCCCTCAGTTAAATTTTCTGGATATTATGTAGAGGTATCGTACTTGCTATTATACTCTTCATCATCTCCGCAAAGAGTTTTTCTTCATCCAAAAATACTGTTTTACGATATATCTATTAGACACTGTATGTATTAAATTACTTAAATGTCACATTTCTTCATCGTAACTACAATAATACGCCATTGCATAAGATTTTAATGCCCGATCACGCATTTAGAACTATAACGGCGATTCAAGCGCAGGGTATGGCATACCCGAAGAGGTTGTATCCAAAAATATACTTTTAAAATTTGCCTATAGGCTAAGGCCCCTCAAAGGATTGACATTAAAGTCAGCTACACGAGAAACTTTTCATTTTCTAACAGAGGTTTAGATGGAGTCTTGAAAAAAGTTAGGCGCTGGGTATGGCATACCCTGATCGTGAATTGCCGGGTTAAATTAGACTCCATTCCAGCATGACAAATTAAATCGTGTAGTAAACTTAGACAACATGGGCACCAAAACACTTAATTGAATATATATATTATATATATATATATATATATATATATATATACTACTCTAAAACCCTTTCCCTTTTTCCGTAATTAAGATATTTCAAACCTTAAAATATGTTCTTTCTAATAGTATATGAACAAACCTCAAACGTCTTTTGCTATGTTTATAAAGTAGCTCCCCAACAAATTCAGCAATTGTTCATATTTGACTAATACTTTTGATAATATGGGCACAATTACCGGAATTATGGCAGATTATTTTATAAAAAGATCAGAAACTGTCATGTCTAAATTTATCTTTACCAAACAGAAAAGCATTTTTACACAAATTACATGTTTGACAAATGATAAGAAGTAAAATTAAACTTTTGTTATTAAACAAATTTTTTCGCAAAAAATGTTAATTTTTTGTCTATAAATTTAAAAGAAACTGAACGATGAAAATCATATAAAATATTAAAATCAACACAAATTATTACGCACTTAAAAAAAAACTATTAATGAGGGCTTGCACTTGTATCATACGCTACACTCATCACAATGGAAGCTGCCACCCTCTAACTCGACACATTCCTCATGCAACCAGGATGAACAAGAACCACAACTTCGCACCCTTTTCTGTCCTTGATTTTCATCATAATAGTTAGCACCCCAAGCAGGATAAATGATGAATGTTCTGTGTTTGCTGGCACTCGCGTTGCTTTGCGTTTTACCCCTACACCTTATCTACAACCTGCGTTGACAATTCTCTTCTTCGTAGAAGACAGATCTTTTGCACTTATCTCAGCTATCTTAAAACTTTCTAACGTCTTCCATGATTTCAGTGAGTTTTTTTCCTTGTTGGAGTTGAACTCAGCTCCCCTAAAAATGATGTTTCAGACTGTCAGGATTAAGTAGGGACAACAAATGAGCCATTTGCTGTTGTAATTTGGCCTAAGTTATGATAAGGTACAGTTTCATAGAAGACAAATTACCTCAAAAAACATGTAAGACAAGAGAAAGGTCCGGGAGTAAGGTTGGAAAATTTTACTACATCCAATTTCGGTACTGCCTATATTTTCTCCAGTTACATTACGCAATAGAAAGCATTACTATTGTCAAAAGGAGAAAGTACGAAACCACTTGATCCCATCAAAGGATACTATACTCACATAAGATTGCACAGCCATTTATAGGTTTCGTGTAAAATTAATTCATTTTGCGTGTTAAATCTGTGAAGTCAGATAACAAAACCCTAACAACAACTCCGATTTGAAATATTAAGTATTGTACTCACATTAGAAAAGGTTCTTTCGCAGTTATGTTTGAATAGCACAGTAGCCATGATACTTGAACAATTGGAATGCACCACAACTCAAAGCCATTATGAGTAATAGGGATATTTACTTAAATGTGCCCATATTTGCCGAACTTGCTTTACTGATATATTTTTGGTCTACTCATACACAATTTTTTTTTATCTTTTTACATTATATGGCGAAAAAAGTTTCATCAAAATTTAATCAGATAAAAAGTGCTACATATCCAATTCATTTTTCCGGTATCTTTCTCTTAAGATAGTACACGTATTTCGTATCTAATCACTTAAAATGTATATATTGCTTTTTTCCTTTGTTAAAAAAATCAAATTTGTAAGAAAAATAATCTAATATTGTATTGAACACACACACACACAAAATCTGCTCATAAATAAACTCGAAATAATGAAATTACACGAGACATTCATAATTTTAAAATTAGGAATGCAAGCAGTAAATAAATAAATAAACAAATTATATTTAAATGTAACAAATTTATTTACAGGTTTTCCAATTTGCTTTATTTGCGTCCGTTTAATATTTTGTATCAGAGCAGAGTTCACAATCAATTTATGTAATCATGAAATGTTTCAAATTGAATTTTAAAAATGTTTTGCATATTTAGAAGCTTCTTCTAAAACAATTGAATGATTAATAGAATGCAGATGTTTCCGTTCTTTTTGAAATGCAATTATTTAAAATGAAAATCTTGAAAATTTCGAATTCGTAAAAAAAAAGTTCCACTTTTTCCTATTCAGTATAAATTTTATAGAACCATTTTAAATGTGCTATTCATAGAAAATAATTTTCTAATTTAATATATAACGATGATAATGATAACCATTTAATGCTATGATAGCATTCTTAAAAAAATCGAAAATTCCAGTGCTTTAGAATTATTTATTTGAAAATACTTAATATCCCAATTTCTATTAAATTGTTAAATCGTTCTGTTTATCGAAATATACGTTTACCTTATATTTATTTCTTCAGTTGTTAATAAGTGAAATTATTTAAGGAAATATATATATATATATATATATATATATATTGTTTTCATGTGAGCTACATTCCGCAAGATATAGGGCTGTAAAATTGCTCAGAATAAATCCAGTCCTCGTAAATGAACAATTTTTAGTTAATAATAAAAATACCGATATTAATTTATATTACGCCATCCAAAACTAATATATTAAATATTCGATAATTTAGGAATATTTCGCATTAATAGTGCTTCATTTCCTGAAAAAAGCTTAAATTTTTTAGCAAACAAAATCACGTCAATATGTTTCAGATGGATTACACTTAGATTTTCAAAGGTAAAGAAGTGATTTGGTAAATACTGAAAAATATATTTAATATTTGAAAATGTATATCACATATTTAACTGATATTACAACTGTGACACAAAATATATTTAGAAAAGATCCTATTACATAAATTTTCTATTTTAAAGGCAGAATATGCCTCTGAAAAGTTACATAGATACGCATACAGATTGTAAGCGCACCACGTAAATTGTATCCAATAACAGCAAACGATCATTTATTTTTCGA
This sequence comes from Trichonephila clavata, assembly GCA_019973975.1. NCBI lineage: Eukaryota > Metazoa > Arthropoda > Arachnida > Araneae > Nephilidae > Trichonephila > Trichonephila clavata. The sequence goes on along the minus strand of BMAO01019209.1, from coordinate 30,618 downwards.
ATAAGGAATCATTCAATGAATTCGAATCTGTGCAATCATCAACTTACATTACGCATAACCGTAAAGATGGGATTTAAATATTTATGGATTCTTAAAGCCGTAATGTAGAATTGATGATTGGCTTAAATTTTCGGGTATATGCGAGATTTGAACAAATGGGGATTTGCTCAAAAGTATGAAACAATCTGAAATGAAATTTCAAAGCATTTTTTCTCAAGTAAAAATTAGGGAAGCTAAGTGAAATTTATATGCTGATGTTATGGCGTTTTTCATTAAAGTAAGATAAACATTTACATCTGGAAAATGAATATTTTTTAGGGATCGCGCATACTTTTTCAAGAGATTAGTGATGCACATATAAAAACAAAATAATGTAGGTGTAATATTAAAAATAAATGAAAAAAATGAAGGAGTAAAGGATATCTTTTATTTCAATTTAATATTTTTCATGCGAAAATTTAAAGAAAGTAACAGAAAAAAATTGCAATGTTAACTTCAATTTGATGATTAAGACGGGAACAAATACAAAATGCAGAAAAAATACCAAAAAATTATGATAAAAGATTAATTAATTGCTCGCAATTACCACTCTTATGTTTTCAGAAGGTGATTAAAAAAGGCAATTATTAAAAAATAAAAGAGAAAAATTTCTTTTTGAATTTAAACTTGTTATATACGCTTAGGTTTGAATAAATTTTATTCCAGATAACAACCATTTTGGAGTTTATATTATTTTTAACATTTATTATTTAATACATTAGTAAAAGTGTACTTCTCATTACGCACATGGGAAGCAGTCTCATTACGCTAGCATTGTATTGAGTACCCTGGGATCTTTTACGGGCAAATAAAGAATTAAAATCGTTCATTTAAAACCGATAATGCTTTTTTTTTAAAAAAAAAGTGTAAATACCGTAGTTAATATTTAACTTGTTGGAATATTGATTATGATTAAATATTTTGTAAGTTTACATTCAATTAATTTAAGTCTGTTTAAATACTTTCATGTTGTCCATAGATTTCTTAGTATATTTTCGTTTTAAACTTATGGACATGTTTTAATTGCATTCTGACTCAAACCAATTATGTAGCTTTCGTAATAAAGAATGTACTGTAAGTAATTAATGCCAAAAATGAAATTATTAGGAAGAAAAATACGTGGTATCTGATGTTTCTATGGCTTCATTATGTGACTCAATGAATAAATCAGTTCTGATAAATGTGTTTAACATTTTAAAATATTATCAGTACTAAAATTTTACACTATTCAATTTCTATTCAATTTTAAACCTTAAATATATTTCATCAACTGTTTTTATAATTTGCAAGTTATTGCTGAAAATGTATATATATTATTAAATGTCATTAAAACATTTTCCAACGGAAATTCTGTTTTATGAAATATTTTCTTCTCAACGATACGCTAAAAGTTTTACCGTTATTATCATAATAGTTACAACAGGAAGCAGTAACAAAAAACTGACATGTTAATATAAACTGTTCCCCAGAACTATGTTTTACTACTCTTTCCAACTTAACAATAAAAAGCCGTCAGCGACTATAACACTGCAGATTTTAAAAAAAATAGCACAAGAAAAGAGAATAAAACAGAGGAAAGACATTTAGAGAAGCAATGGCCATAGACTTTGTTTATTTACAAACCCTTTTGGAACTATCCAAAAGCTTTCAGACGCAGTTATTTGAAATTACACTTACATTAAACTTTTTAAAACGGTTCAACTCTGTAGTGTTTTCATTTTGTGGTTTTAAACCAGGCAGAAAGTTTTCAGGCCCTTTTAAATATGAAGAGTTGTTTCGTAAAGTTGCGTTGTTTATTTATTTATTTGACTGGAATTTTGTGCAAATTAGAATAAACTTCAGCAATGTAATTCAGACTATGTCTTCTCTTGCACGCATCTGATTATATTTGCTCATAAAATTCGAATTTTAATAGCTGTAGAATATGGAAGAGGTGAAATATTTTTTAAAAAAATACTGTATATTTCAGCTATAAATAAAATTTATTACAGTCATAACTCATTCTTCACAGAAGCTGATTACCGTTTATCGAAAGTGCAGCTTTAAAATAGCAATCGAAAATGTGTTTAATTATGTACCTGTTAACCTAACGTTCGTTAACATTTGAAAGTTTAATAATTCATGGGATAAGTAACAATTGGTAACAATTGGCTCACATGCTTAAAATGGCATGGAACTTTAGTAAAACAAAAAAATAGTGCAAAAAGCTCTTATATGGCTCTGGACAGTAAAACGTCTATGAAGCTGCTTGAAAATCGCTTATAAAATGAGCTGTAGTCAGAGAGGAGTCAGAACCACAAGCAACTGCAGCAAGTTGACTTTACCAGAAAATGCATTGTTAGTACAGCTGTACTATCAGAAGAGAGAATATGTTACTGCAGATTCACGGTCTCATCGCCATAAGAAGGGTATTCAAATGGGTAAATTTATTTTGAGAAGTGTAGCTGTGAAGAAAATGATTACGAAGATGGAAGACGCAGGTTACTTAGACTATCCACTATGTAGTGGAAGGGCAAACAAAAGTGCTACTGCTGCTCGAACTTTTCGGGAAGAATCGGAGATTTCAGTGGGTTTATGTATGCGCTTGTGAAGTCAAGCTTGTATACAGAGTAGTTTTTGGTTTCATCAAGTGCATGTGTGTCAATATTTATATTTCTACCTACATCATTGGGAGTAATTATTGAATTTTTTAAAGTTAAAGGACTTTCGGGTCACTCGGTTGGTACTTTATACTTTACAATAACATATGTTTATGATTTATATTCAGATAATACTGTACATAAAATAAGACAAATGCACGAGGAAAAATAAGTTGATTCAGACATGAATGATAAAAAATACATTGTCCTCCATATGTTAGCAGAGCTAAAACAAAATAGTGGCTCTCCAGCAACTGTGCATACGAAAGATTGTCCTGAGTTAGTTTCTTATTCTATAAAATAAAATAAAAAATCCTTGATAACTCACAAAAAATTATACTTATACTTATTTATATATTATATGTTTAATGCAGCAAATATTTTTATAGCGGTTGGATACCATTGCTTTTCTTCAAATGTTTGTCCAGTTTAAAGTTGTTTCTTATAATGCTAATTTGAAAACATATTATTTAATTGGTTTTAAGGTACTTTATTCTACAATAAGGCACATTTTATTTAAAATACGTTTCTTATATATGTTAGAGAGCTAAAGGCCTTAAAAATTGTGTTTCGTGTCAGACAGGGTTAACATGTTTTAATGTTACTAGTTTTCTTCGGTCCTAATTCAAAAGAAAATTTTTTTAGTGGCTATCGGAACCCTCCATACTGATATTGTTAAACGGCCTTTTTCAATGTACCTTTTCTAAACACCTCTTGGAAATTCAATCCCCAATTTTTTTTTGCAAGTTAAACATACATTTAATATTATACTGAAATGAGCTTTTTTTAAAATTTCCATTAGTTTAAAAAAAATCATTTAATGTATAGTGAGAAAACAGTGTTTTTCGAAAGAAAAAAAATTATAAATAAAATTACAAAATTTTGCTAAAAGCTCATTTCAGTATATACTAGAATATATAAAGAATGTGTCATGTAAATTTTGTTGACATCAGATATATACTTTCTGAGAAAAGGTATATCGAACCTTCAAAAATAACATTTTGAGAAAATCACATTTTTTATAAAAATAAAAGTTACCTTATCATAACATTCCAGCTCCATATTCCAAATTTTCATCATTTCTTAAATGTTCATCTTCTTGTTTCATTCTTTTAAGTCTTTTTCCTTTTCTAATATTCTTAGTTATCTGTAAATTGGCATATCTTGCCCTTGTAATCCTCTCTTTATCGAGAGGTTCCATGCAGCATGTCACATAATATCTTGGCTCTATGTTAAGTGTTTTTTAAAATATCCAGCTTTGTTGCATTCCCTTTATTAAAGGATACAATAGCATCATATGTACCTAAAGAAAGTGTTTCTATGTGCACAAATGTCTTTTTGGGGACACGGGACCAAATAACATTATTAATGCTTTCATTCGGATTCTGCGTGTTTCCATGCAAGCACTTTTTCAGTAATTCTGGATCCGAAAGGTCCCTAAAAATAGTCCTAATGGCTTCAACAACAGCAACTGGAAGTTTATGTTTGTGGAGATAAACTTTATTTTCCAGTTGAGCCTTCTTATACTGACACCATGTGTTAGGATCTGATGGACAAAATCCATGCTGTGGATTTTTATCCGTAGATATTTTGTGAAAAAATATTGCCCATATAGCTTGTATCATATCCTTTATACTTGATAAATCTCTTCGAATGGCAAGGCCATAATATGTTAGCAATTGATCAATACTTGCTTCTGATAATCTGTTTTGGCCGCATAATGCTTTGACATCTGATAATTTTTGCTTTGAAACGTCGGAGGCGAGATCGCATCCGTTTCATAACATGCCCTAAAGAAATTTAAAAAATGACGTCAAACTTCAAGCTGGCCTAAGAGGAAGTGCAATGTTTACCTTTTTTCTGTCCATTTAAATCGGTGACTCGCATTTAGATGATACTTTTAAAACAAAATTTTAGCACTTCTAATTAAGCTAGAGATAAAAAATGAGGTATTTTTGGAAAGGTAATGAGCTGAAGAATTTAAAAATGAAATAACCTGAAATTCATTTTTTTTTTAATTTTACCTTTCCTTTACTTTAAGGTAAAAAAAAATATATAAATATTAAAATCAATATTAATCGATATTAGAAAGCGTAAATTAATTTATTGATATTTTTATTATGCCTGATATTTATAAACACACACACACCCACACAAAAATAAAAATATTTAAAATGTATTTTATTGCACGAAACTGTTGTATCGCGCGTATGTAATTGTATAACTACATTTATATTTGCCAAATTTTTAGCAAGAACATTTATCGATTTTTTTTCGTATAAGAATCGAACTTTTTTGTATGAACAAAAGTAAGACTCATTCTCCTATGGTTTTCATAGTTGCGAGATTAATTAAATTCCTTAACTTGATATTGCTGAATATACACTGCTGCATCTAGTTGTTCATACACGTAATATATGCTATATTAAGTAATAATTAGTTATTTTATATCAGCATTATGGTTGTAACTTGAGTTGTTTTCTCTAGGAAATAATCTATATTTAGTTTGGACTATTTTTTAGCTCAGAGTTTAAGATTCAACACTTTGAAGAATATATATTTTCCTTCAGTTTAATTTTAAAAAATTATTAGCAATACCGGTATTTCTGAACCATTAGCATAAACATGTATCCATTCACACAAAATTCCCCATCATGAGCATGTATCCTAATCTAAATTTTATTTAACTATTATACAACGTTTTGGGGCTACTGTAACCTATGTTTAAATCATTCCCAGATATATAGTCCGTTCAAAATTTTTAGTATCTACTTAGTTTCTTTCGATATTATTCGAATAAATAACATATTATAAAAATGAATCTTAAGAAAAGGCACTTTATTTGAAAGTTAACTTATCCCAAGTATTTTGATAAAAGGAAACCAGGTACCTTTATGCGTAGGAAAGTTGAAAGGAAAATGATCTTACCAAATACCTCAAGGGGTTAAGATGTTCTCAACAAAGTGAAAACTGCATTCGAACGCAATTGAACAAATCTTAGAACTAACGCTTAAAATATTTTTCACTTTTTACAATAAATCCAAGGCTAAGCTATGGAATTTTATATTGAAACAACCGCATTCTACACTTCGAGTTGTTACTTATGTGATAGTAAAGTATAACATATTTTCTCTTTTATCTCAGATTGCCCCTCACATAGAAAAGGAAAATAAAAAAAGAGGAAATACAGAAATCCTTTCAACGATGTATGGGAAACTTTTGTTTGTTCTGTAACTACTTGATTTAACCAAAAGCTATATTTTAGTATTTATTCCTTTGCGCAAAGGGTTTTGAAGATGGGTTTGATATATAACAGTATTCTGCAATAAAAGAGTTATTTTTTTATTGAAAAAGTGAAGAAAACACTTCGAGTACATTTAGAAATGGTTGCCAGTTTTGTATGTGGGTAACTCTGACTGGAAACAGTAAGTTTATGTATCAAAATCACGATGGACACATATCATCTGACATACAATCCTAAATCACGTTATTTGTGTTTCAAAATAGATTTATCATTTCTTAATATTGTAACTTCTCCTTAAAATTCTACTAGAACGCAATTAATTAATTGCGTGAAATAGTAGATGCTTTATTTGTAACATTATTTTATTTTACTACTTTTAGATGCTGGTTAATAAAAGTTGTGGAGATTGAGGCTTTAAATTATTCTTGAAAAATCTGAACAAATTTTAAATGGGGTGCCGGCCGCTACTTCCTAGCCACTTTGCTAACTGTCCTGCCCATCTCTAGGAGCTCTGTCAGTGTTTTGGGAGCCTGTCAGTTTTCAGATGCTCAGAAGAACGACGCCATGACACATGATATGACGAACCACATAACGATGAACTACTAAGAACTATTTGAAAACGATTATGAACGACGTAACTTGTAACTGACGTCACCATCTCAATGTCGATCTGTAAATATTATGTAAATAATAATGAACAATTAAATTTTAAAGTAATTAAAAATTATTGTTTGTTAAAAAGTCATCGCTGACCACCCCTATATAAATATTAAGTACATATTTTTGATTCTTAAAAAAAAAACGAAAAAGTTGTGAACGGTATTTCAGGTTTCTTTATATATTTAATGGAATAATTTTCGAATTGCTTTTAAGCATAGTTATTAATATTTGGCTTTTCTCGGTACTTACGTATTATTCCATTGATCAATATCGTTTAATCAAAAGATATACCAAATGCCACGATATACAACCAGTTGTAGAAATCCGGTCCAGTTGTATGATCAATCAAAATACTTTTGATAGTACATGTTAAAAAAAAGCTTCGCTTAGATTTTGTAAAATGATACATTTTTATATCGTTGGGATAGATATTTTATCCATCGAAAAAATAACGTCTTATTGAGCACAATATGAGTTTATATTAAAAGGAAACAAAAAGTGCAATTGTGACGTAAATTATTACATCAAGCGACTTGGGATTCTGAACGATACGTGTCGTAAAGGATCAAAAAAAATTTAGTAAATTTACTAAAATTCCTTTATAATAAATATATAGCTACTTTAAAGGACTTATATCTTTGAAACGGGGAAAATTTCAATTGGATTTAGCTGAAAAAACTGTAATGGACAGGTACAATAACGTGAGAGAAGTCGGTGCTCGCACCCTATTATCTATAGCAGGAGTGCCCAAACCGCGGCCCGTGGGTTGCATGTGGCCCACCTGGAATAATTTTGAGGCCCGTAAGATTCATTACAACTTTACAAAATAAGACTATTCTGTGCAATATTTTTGTTTTCAGTGTGTTTTTAACAAATAAATCCCATAACTGTTTCTATTTTATCACACGTTGCCTCTGTTATCGAGAATCTTTTTTTACTTCCGAAAATGAAATTTATCAAACGCGTTTATCGCGCTCATACTTGATAGACTAAAACCTGTAACATCGATTACGATGTGTAAATAGACGCACTGAGATCGAATTGCAAAAATTAAGTGAAAAGTTGAGAAACAAATATCTCACTAATTAAATAAATTAAACTTTATTTGAGCATCGTATTATTAGTATTATATTATCTATGTTTGCATATATGAAAAAACAAGAAAAACAATTATAATATGTCAATATACTTTAAATTTTCACCCCAATAAATGTTTGTAATGGGTCAAATTCTAATATAAAGATATGTATTTTTATATGTGATCCTCGCAATTATAACGTTTTTACGAAGAGGTCGCTAGGTCATTTGGATTGCGTACCCCTGATATAGATTACAGAAAAACGGCTGGAAAACTTATTCTAAAGCAAAAAACAGATTTATAAGAGTTCTGACGGAGCATTAGATATTTGGATGAGTATGTCCTGATACTCCCAAGTGCTTAATTTTATTAGTTTCAAATAGAAATGCAGTTACTCTTTTGGAAGAATTGAAAGAAAAATTTGAAGAAAATCCACAAGATCTTCTGATTTCCAGAAAGCGTACAAAATAAATTAAAGCGAAGCAATAAAAAAAAAGTTAAATTGTAATCAATCAACAATTTAACTTTGTTGATCCTAAAACAGTACAAAAGTCCAAAAACTATAGAGATCGGAAAAATAGCGAAACAAAACGTCATGAAAATACATGACGTCATTTGCATCATATTTATGCGAAATTATATAGCATCTTTTACATTAAGACTACTTTGCCACAATTCTGAATACTGTCATGGTGTTTCATTCACCTCTAAATATTGCAATTATTAAATCTTTTGTTTGTTTTAAGTGTGCGTGGTTGGTGTAAATAAAGTATTTGATTTTTTACAAGCTTTTATTTAACTTAAAATGTATGTATGTATGTATGTATGTAATTGTTCGGGTGGAATATTGCAACTCAATTTTGAAGCTGATATTTTCAAACCATTGCGCTGAAATTTTGTATACACGTTTAGTTTGGATGACAATGCATGTTTTGATCATTTATATTCCGATATCGCAATTAATTAAAAATATATTAATTAAAAATTTTATGAAGTTTGGGCGCCAACTTCGATATGTCTGCATTGTTGTAATAATGTTATTGTTGCAACAATGACAAAAGTTGGCGTCGAAAATCGGTTTTCAGCCAAACTGGAATTTCATAACATAGCGCTATTGACTGTATTAATGAGCTTTGTCTAAAAAATAATTACATTTCTACAACGTATGCATTTTTTTTACAAATTTCTATCTATTTTCTTGGATTTAAATTTTTAAAAAAAACTAGAGCTATTTTTCAAGTAGATTGATACATTGTATAACTTTCTCAACGCTGCCAAGCAAGTTAAATTAAGATGGAGTATAGTAGAAATTCTTTAAAAAATTTATCTAACTTTAACCTATGAAACTCAGACAAAAAATAATTACAGAATCGGAAAGATCTTTTATTTCGTCCCGATACGGTATAATGTTTGTTACAAAATAAGAGTATTTGTATTTCTTACGATTTTTTTAAATGAGTCGAAATCGATGTGTTTTTATGAAAATAATGTCTAAATCATTCCGCATGATTTTTTTTTTTCGTTAAAATGAATCGGCATTCCGTACTAAAACAACTCATGTTTTGTTCTTTTAGAATCAGTCATTTAGAAAATAAAATGCAGAAAACTTTTTTTTAAAGATTTTTTCAAAAATACTCATTATTTTAATTAAACATTTAGTAACCGTCATTTATGAACATAATCTCATAAAACTTTTTTTTTCATGTGTAGAACAATATTACCCAAGATCTGTACGAAGATTGAAAAAAATTGCTTAAAAATTACGGATTTAAGAAAAAGTTGTGTTTTTTGTATAGTACCCTTTTTGCAAGAATTTATTTAGCTAGACTGTTCGAAAATAACCGGCAAAAACCGAAAAACAATGATGCGTTGAATGAGATGAACTGACTGAGAAACTGACTTAAAAACAAGCTTTTATTTAAATGCGCTAAAAAGAATAAAAAAAACTTTTTCTTTAAATTTTTATTTACTATCAACTTATAACGTCATTACACAATTTATATGATATAAAAGCTTGTGGCAATATTTAAGTACTCGTATTTACTTAGTTTGAAATTTTAAAAATTAAAATCAGTCAGGTCAAGTTATTTATTTTACTTGTTTATCTACACAGGTAAATCTCGCGACAAGCTTTTATATCATATAAATTGTGTAACGACGTTATAAGTTGATAGTAAAAAAGTTTTAAAGGAAAAGTTTATTTTAATCTTTTTAGCGCTTTTAAATAAAAGCTTGTTTTTAAAAAAGTTTTTTTTTTACTTTAAATTTATTTTTTACTTTTTAGATATCACTGGACAGGCTTCTCAGCCTGTTCAACTCATTCAACGTTGGTTCGCCATCCCTGGTTTAGCTGAATCGGTTCTCGCAAAAAGGGTATTAGACGAAAAACACAATCTTTTTAAATTCTTAATTGTTAATCAATATTTTCAATATTCGTGCATATCTTGGGTAATATTGTTCTACATACGAAAAATAGGTTTCGCGAGATTATCTTCATAAATGACGAAGTTATTCAATGTTTAATTAAAATTTTGACTATTTTTTGAAAAATCTTAAAGAATATATTTTTTAATTGAAATATTTTGAAGGTAAGGGATATATTTCTCTAACATCTTCGAAGAAAAATCTAGTTATTTATTAAAAAACTTTAAAAGGCATTTAAAGATTTGTATTAATCAATAAAATGCTTAAAATTCAAAAAGCATGTTACAATCAAAAAAGCAAGTTTTATCAACTAATGATAATTTTTTGTTGGACATTAAATATCTTCTACGTAAGAATCTATTTTTTTAATTGCTCAGGTCATCTTTAGAAACTTGATTTTAAAAAAATAATTAACCATCGCATTATTTTTATACAGTCAGACCTCCATGTATAACGAACCTCTACTTTGGGAATTTCTCTATTTTAAGAACTTTTTCCTGGAACCAAGCACATATTACTCTTTTCTTCGTAAAATAACTCCAAATTTAACGAAATTTTTCTTCGAAGATTCGATTTTTTTCTCTCCTTATTTTTAAAACATTTCAAATCATTTTGCAAATTATTCTCTTTTGGCACATTTTATGGATATCAATAACCTTGAACTAGTTTTACAATGTGCCTAACTCATCTAAAGAAACAAAATTGCCATAATTTTTCAAACAAAACAAAACTCAAATAAAATTAACAGATTCTCTCTGTAATTAAATTTAAGGACACATGTCGTAGTGTGTGTTTAGATTACTGGTGATAAAATGAGGTATATTTAAATTATTTGCAGGCTTAAAATTAGAAAATTCATTTAAAAAACTCATTCATTTTAATATAAAATTATTTTTTTAATAGAAAATACATTGCATTTCTGGATAATATTTTTATCTTATTGTTTTCCTAGTGGATTCCTTTTTGATGGGTAAGATATATAAAAAATGATCTTTTTGATTCTGTAATTATTTTTTGTCTGAGTTTCATAGATTAAAGTTAGATAAATTTTTTAAAGAATTTCCACAATACTCCATCTCAGTTTAACTTGGAAGAGTTGAGAAAGGTATTTAATGTACCAATCTACTTGAAAAACAGCTTTACATTTTTGTTTTGGATTTAAATCCAAGTAAATAGATAGAAATTTGTTAAAAAAAAATTTCATACATTGTAGAAATTAGATTATTTTTACGTTGTAGAAATGTAATTATTTTAGACAAAGTTTATTAATACAGTCAATAGCGCAACGTTATGAGATTCCAGTTTGGCTGAAAACCGATTTTCGACGCCAACTTTTGTCATTGTTGTAATAATAATATAATTACAACAATGCAGACATATCGTAGTTGGCGCCCAAAACTAGTTTAACGTTTTTAATTAATATCGTTTTAATTAATTGCAATATCGGAATATAAATGGTCAAATCATGCATTGTCATCCAAACTAAACGTGTATACAAAACTTCAGCTCAATGTGGGGAAGATATCAGCTTCAAAATTGAGTTGCAAGATTCCACCCGAACAAATTACATACATACATACATACATACAGTTTAAGTTAAATAAAAGCTTGTAAAAATTTCAAACTAAGTAAATAAGAGTACTTTAATTCGCGACGATCTTTTATCTATATAAATAAATAAAACTGAAGTGTCTGTTTGTAATTTCAAATTAGCAGATTTTTACTAAATGCATTTAAAGGTATATACGGTACTTATATCAAAACATCAATTTTTAAAATTTCTGTCTGTTTGTTCCGGCTAATCTCGGAAACGGCTGGTGCGATTTTAAAAATTCTTTCACTAATGGAAAGCTACATTATCAGCGAGTAACATAAGGTACATTTTATCTCCATATTCCTACGGGAACGAAAACTATGCGGGTAAAACCGTGGGACTTTGCTTACTCCCCACCAAGTTGGCGCAAAATTATGCATTTGGTCAATAATGGGAATTTTAATAATGGAAATTTCTCACATTTATAACACAGTGAATTGAAACACAGTGTAATTTAGCATCTTTACAAAAAGCAATTTTAAATGGTTTTTTATTAAACGTATAACATTTATTACGTTACGTTTGTTAAATGTCAAAATCAAACTTTGAGAAATATCGCCAAGTTGGCTAAGAAGTTCTCTATTCCGACAATCCCAGATATTTTAATGCAAATTTTCTACCACATTTTAAAGAGGGAAACGAAATAAAGTTTTAGCGAATTGCGCGCGATATTGAAAATTTATGTTAATATTAATTGACAGTTTCACACACATAAAAAGTTTTGATTTTTCGAATGTTTATCACTTTGAATATTTTTAAAATCTAAATATACAATATTCATATTTTGCACAAAAATTTTCACTTATACTGAACCTAGATATTTTACGTGGAAGTATTACTTTAAAGATATACTAGATATTACTATGGAGGAAGCCATACAATGTCACTCGCCGAATAAAATTAGGGAGCTTTACGCAATACTTATTTCATCTCCGGTCTTTCTAATCCTCAAACCTTTTAGAATAAGTACTAAGACTACATGGCGGAAGATATTTTGCAGCAAATACAAGCAAATATGCCTTTCAATCAACACATCTACAACGCGAAACGCAATAAAGGTTTTCAAAATGGTTGGGAAGAAGCTGCATGATTTTGGAATGATTTTTCCTAGACGTGTCGACGTAAATGGCTTCGATAATGAAATTGCTTGAGAATTAAACTACAATTTTATAACATTGCAACATCAAGTAACAGAATTTATCCCTCAATTAACTCCAGTACAAAGTCACGTTTTCCAACAAGTGTTACGCAAAATAGAATTCGGCAGTGGTGCACTCTTTTTTCTCGACGCCCCTAGATGAACCAGAAAAACGTTTTTGCTTAACTTATTATTAATGACCATCAGAAAAACCCAGAAGAAAGCAGTTGCTATGGCTTTTTCGGGTATAGCCGCGACTTTACTGACCAACGATCGCCGTGCACATTCCATTTTAAAATTATCGCTTAACCTTGCATTTGAAGATACACTCATCTGAAGTTTCAGAAAAAATAGCTCTCAAGCAGGATGCTTCCATAATGCAAGCTTTTAGTGTGGGATGAAAGTACAATGTCTCACAATAAAGCTATAGAAGTGTTAAATCGGTCTCTTCAGGATTTACGAGATAGTACGGATATTATAGGAGGAATGGTACTTTATTATATATTGGTTGGTGAATTTTCAAAAACTTCCCCTGTAATCCTGTCGCAGATGAAATCAGTCTCTATTAAATCATCAAGCTTATGGGCAAAATTTGAAAAATGAAGTCTGAAAACGAATATGAGAGTGCATCTTCATAATGACGTAGATTTGGAACATTATGCAGAGACGCAATTGAAAATCGGTTATGGATGTTTGGACGCAAATGCTGGAGGTTATGTTTTACTTCCAAAGAATTTTATAATGTAAAGAAAATGATGTAAATCTTATTGCTGAAATTTAATCGGGCTTGCAACAAAATTTAAATTGGGATCAGTGGTTGCGCGCAAGATCAATATTGGCGCCTAACAATGACATTGTCCATAAAATCAACATTGAAAATTTAATCGACGTGTGGGGGAGGGGGGGGGAAATGAAGAAATATTTATCAATGAATACAATCATGGATAAAGAGCAAAGTACTTCATATCCCACGGAGTTCTTAAATTCCCTGGAACTTTCGGGGTACCCTCACATAAACTTCAATTAAAACTAAATGTACCAGTTATGCAAAATCTCGATGCTCCTTGACTATGTAAAGGAACGAAGCTTTGGATCACAAAACTGATGCAGAATATACTTGGTGCCAATATTTTAACGTATGTCATGAAAAGAGATAGTGTTATCATTCCTCGAATTTCAAGTATCTCCACTGACTTACCGTTTCAACTCAAACGATTTCAATATCCCCAGTTTTAATGTTGCTATTAACAAAGCTAACATTTCAGGTAGCAGGGGTGCATTTGGAAAAGCAATGTTTTTTCCATGGCCAATTATATTTAGCCTGATCGGTGTGTCCAATGCCCAAATCTTCATATATTTGCAACTGATGGAAGGATATATAATATGGTATACAGTTCTGTTTTGAGCTCTTTTAAAGAGAAATTATATATTAAACGTAGATACTTTCGATTTTTAAAAATACTAATAGCTTAAGTTATTGAATTTTTGTTGTTAATTATTATAATAAATTACATTTTCATTTTTTTTAAAACTAAGCTCAATTTTAGAATTTTTAAATTTTATTGGTTCTAGTCAAGCAATAAAAAAACTACCATATTACGAGTATATATTACATACTTTTTAATGATAATGATTACGACGTTGACAGTTATTTAAAGACATGAACGCGAGCGGAGCCGCGGGTGAAAGCTAGTATCATATAAATTGTATAATGACGTTATAAGTTGATAGTAAAAAAAATTTTAAAGAAAAAGTTTTTTTTATTCTTTTTAGCGCGTTTAAATAAAAGCTTGTTTTTAAAAAAGTTTTTCTTACTTTTAATTTATTTAAATTTTCATCTTTCCAACGGGAAGAAGGATTACGTTTGGAAACGAAGTCATCATTTGGCGGCATCTTTTAATTTGGCGAAATTTGTTGACGACATTATACGCAAATACTTTTTTCTTACACTACTAGTTATATTGGATTTTAAAGCTCTTTTACAAACAGATATATTTGTAGGTCAATGAAAAGAGAAAATAAAAATAGTTTGTGCATTAAGATCTCGAGTATTGGATTGTGGAACATTTGGGGAACATTCATTAAACTTCAATGAAAAAATTTTTAAATGACTTTTCACTTAAAAAAATACATATACGTTTCCCTTCCTTAAGTTAATCTACTTTTAACTTTCAGAATATTTATTATTAGTGATATTTATGCATTGGGATTCATAGTTGTATCCTTTTGATGCCAGGACAAATAAGTTTTTCCAAAAATAAATAGCTATCAAAAGTAAGCCCAATTTTACTTACGGGTTGTGAAAGCTTAAACAAATCAAATATATATGCTTTATTTATCTTAACTTATGGAAATAAGACAATTTATCTACTTTTGTGAAAGTATAGCACAAAAGTATAAATTGAAGGTTTGAACTAGAATATAAAAACTATTAAATATTTTTTTTTCTTTTTTGAGAAAAACAATATCATAAAATGATTGAAATGTTCCGTATTCTGATAGGTTTTGTTAAACCCGAAATTCAAGAGGTTGGTTTAGCGAGACCAATGGATGATGAATCCATCGAGGCTAAGGCTGCAGCGTTTATTTGAGTAGAGGTAAGTAGAGTGGGCATCCGGGTGTCACCGTTGTCACTTAACATTATTTCAAATTTTTGAAATCCAACTCTTGAGTTGTTTCCTTCCTTCTATAAAAATAACTAACATTTTTTTTTCACAAATTGGATAAACAGAGAAATTACAAGGAGGACGATCACATGTGTGTGTTTCTCTGATAGTTATTTGAGTAATGCTATTGGTTTAAGTAGGAATGACGGATGTTTAGTTCATTAAAAGAGCATTCTAATTGTTTTTTCAAGAAGCAATTTTTTCGCAATCTTTGTACTTTATTAACATTGCACTTATTTTATGTTATGTCAATTTTTAGAATAAATAAAGTATTTTATTTGCTTTTTATTTTGAATTATGTTTCAAAGCATTACTATCAATGGAATAACCACTAGACATGAAAACATTTCTTTCTATTAATATGTGTAAAACAATTGCATTCAAAATAAAATTTAAAAATATTTTTTTTTATTTTATTCTCAGATTAACAAGTTATAGAAAAAATAATATTTGCAAATATTTTTAGCATTTGTAAAAAAAATAAAACTTCAACAAAAAAGTGGCGTTGGAAATTAATTTTGCAATGAACTATGGTTGAGAAGCATGCTTCAAATGTTGAGGTGCACTCAAATTACGCACATGTAATTCTAAGAGTAAATATGATTTTTAATTTTTGAGGCTAATTTTATATTCCTTGGAAGGATAAAAATGCAATTATTCAATCTATTCACTTCCTTATTCACTAATTACAATATAATTATAAAACAAATGAAAAATTATTTTTTATTTTGGCAAAAAAAAAAATTGGTTAAAATATGTAAGAGTAATTTTTTACCTGAATAAAGAGAGAAATTCTTTAGTTCTTTCAGAAGCCTTAGATATTTAGTTAATATCCGTATGTGCGGCTTAGATTCACACTTGTGTATATAAGTCATTTAATTAATTCATTAACAGTCCAAAACATTATTTCCATCGTTTAAATTCACTTAGATTAATTCCTCTAAATTTAATCTATTTAATTTTAACTAAATGAGAATTTTTGAATAAAGGATTTTATAAAAATTATAATATTTTAAAGTGCATCTAACTGTGTTCCGTTAGAAGCAATAATAATAGCAAAAAGTTGGAAAGCAGGAGTATTAAGAGGATCTAATTCGTAAAGTTAAAAATACATTAAATAGATATAAAAATAATGTGAAAAAATAAGCTAATCTCCACAATTTAAATTTCTCGTGATATATGTTTCTGATATTGAATACTCGAATATTTTTAATATTGGGAAATTCTGTAAGCTATACCTGAAACCTTTATATCCCTAGGCGTCTACTTTCTAAATTTCAGTTTTCAAAATGGTCGCTTTTTGATCATCTTCGCACACTTTTCAAGAAAAAATAAAACATTTGATGCCTTAACTTTCCAACGTTTCAATTTGACTAAAAGACCCAACTGTGTATAATATATTTCTTAAACCTTGTACTTGGACGTTTGATGCGCTCTGCTTCTTCTAGAAAGAACTATATTATTACTTCTTGAAATCCGGTAAAGTTTTTTTAATGTTTTTTTTGTAAGCTACAAATCGTAGTGTAGTATTAAACTTGAATTACTCAGCAGAACGAAGAATTTTTTGAAGTTTCATGTTGAATCCAATGTTCCACAAACCTTGCTCTGTATGTGTCTATTAATCTTATAAGTCCCCCCCCCCCGATGCATTGCTTAGAAATTTTTTTAGATCTGGATTTTGTTTTTTTCCTACATATATCAACAGATTTCTTACATATAATGAAAAGCAAAATATTTACTTTTAATAAGTGTGGTTTCCTACAAGATGCTAAAAATTAAAAATGAATCAAGACGTGTGGCAGATATTTCACAAGATTGTCTTTTTATAATTAATAAAAATAGAAAAAAGTATTATTGTTTTTGACAAAATATAATTTTTTTTCTACAATTCAAGCAGTTTAATTGTATATGAATCCTAATAACTTAAAATTTACACAAATCTCTTGATTATGTTTGATATTTGTCAATAAATTCCGAAACAATTATTAGTCACAAATATATTATTTACTAATTAATATCAACATGATTTCAAGCATATGTGTTATGTGCAATAATTGGTATCAAACAATTACTTTTGCCATTGTATGAGGTATTAAGGTTAAGGGTGGGCAATGTCCTTTAACCAATGTTCAGTTACTCAAGCTATTTTTTTTAGCCAGTTTATTTTTTCCCTCAAAGCTGTAATAACATGTTCTTATCTAGAGCAATGAGAAAAGTCATTAGTTCCCAACAAAAAATATGTGAATTTTTGTCAAGTATCTAAAACAGTGCCTTGAAAAATTAAATGCTTGTATAAAAGGCTTCAATTGCTGTGGTTTCTAAATTCAGGATGATTGAGTTAATCATTTATTACGGAAGTTGTTATCAATTGAGGAAATCCTACCACCATGTTATAAACATATCTTCTTGCTTAAAAAATGAATTAATCCTCAAAATGAAATCGACAGTTCTTTTCGATTTAGTAGCATGTGCAAGTTCTACTGTGACGGAGTGCATTTACAAACGAATCAAAATTTGATTAACTACATGATTTTAATGAATTATCATTGTGATAAAGTAAATTGTTATCATTTAAGTTACCTTTTTTGATCTTGTACAGGAACAGACAGTTTTGAAATTTAGAATTTGGCCAGAAAATGAACTTGTAAATTAATAAAGGGACTTAAAAGAAAAACAAACGCTTAATCATCAAAGTACTTCCAGCGAAACTTTCAAAGCCTACAAACCAAATTCTACTGACAGCAAACAAGCCTAATTACTTAGAAATTATGATGTATCAGATAATGATAATGATAATTAATTCAAGCCTCAAGTACGACAACTGTAAAAAAAATGTGTCGAATGAGAATCTAAAGACCTCCTGTTTTTTGATCGTTTGGAGTATCAAATCTTACAATGACTTTAATATTGTTTTATTTCTTCAAATTTATGGTGTAATAAATATTTCAGATGCAAATTTTTAAAGCTTTCTTTCTCACACTCAAGAAGTGCAAATTTGTGACCAATCCAAGTCAAAAATTACGTACTGCTAAAACAAGAGACATCATCATTTAGACAAAATCTTTGCATAATAAATAACTCTCAAAAATTCAAAATTTGAGTCGTAAATATATTCCTTTGAATAAAGATAGTAAATAAATTTTAGCTATTATTAGTAATAGTTAATCTCCTGACACAAAAATAAAACGGAATTAGATGCGCACTTTCCCTTTCCTCAGAAGTGTGGTCTATCGGCAAAGTTGAGAAAGGGTTGGGACTTCTATCCTTAAAACATAACATAATCAATGGATTATTCTCTGCAAAGATTGTTCAACCTGAGATAGTTCTTCATGTTTTGAAGATGTTAAAGTCTACAATGAATAATATCTTTTAGACGTTATTTTCTATCAAGGAATTAAATGTATTTGAAATGAAAAAAAATTACTATTAATTAAGTTTTGTTTATGTCAGATGAAATAATATAATCGAATAAAATTGTTGTACACTGCTAATTTTTTAAATAGTCTTTAGAATTTTATGCATGATCACATACTATTTTAATTTTCAGGGTGGTCTCTTGGGAGGTTTTCTCCTTATTCAGTCGCATTTAGAATAATAATATTAAGGCATTAGTAAAGTGAAATAGATGTTCATTGGTTAGTGTTTATAAAAATCGGAATTGTTTTTTTTAATTTTCTGTTTTTCAACTTTATACTGCGATGTTCGAGCCATTTGTTATTGCCCTTTTACTTAATTAGGTGGCAGACACCTGCTGAAGATTATTGCAATAGCGAATAAAATCACAATAATTTTATGTATACAACTCACTTCTAAAGTTTTCTAGAGTAGTTTCTAAGCAAAAAATACCTATGATTTTAAACTCATCAAAAAATATCTGAAAACGTTATTTACAATACTTCGGTTAAATGTTTGTTACGTAAGATATTCCACTATTGGTAGGCTTTCATTCTTTTTTACAATTGATAGCAGTTTGCTACAGGCATAATGCTCAAATACTACAAAAACGGGCAAATTTCGTTCATATTTATTTTAGCTCATTGGACATATTGACTATCCGTATGCATAATTAGTTTTAAAATCACTTTATCCAGAATTTCACCTTAAGCTGTCTCATGGGAATTAATTTTTTTCCTACGTAGTTAGAGCCTGAAAAAATGTGTTTTCTTCAAAGAACTGCTTTTTTAAATCATTTTTCAAAGCAATAAAATTATAATGACTGAACTAGTTTTCTTTTTTTACATAAACGAAAAATGTTAATTTCACATTAGAAATTTTAGTTTAATAAAAGTTGAATTAAATCAAGCGGAAAATTTCTAAAATTATCAGAAAGAAAATATATGCTGTATAATCTTGTTTTTCTATACAATAAAAACTCGTATTCTCTTTGGAACTCCTCCTGTTCCACAAAGCTTAAGCTAACCGTCTCTCTTCTTAAACATTGTTACTTTTTCAGTTGTCTCTTTTTAAGGCAAAAATTATCACTGCTATAACAAAACGTTAATTTAGCCTACTTTCCCCCCTTTTTGAATTCCTTTAATCTTTCAAATATTGTAAAAAAAAACATGTGAAACCTTTGTTACCATGATAATGGGATTAAACGTTGTTAAAAAATTGCAATCATGATTTTGCAGTAGATTTTGTGTTATGTAAAATGTTGTACAAACAGGGATGATGATTATTCTATAATCTCATAAGAATGGGAGCATGCTCCTGAGACTAAATTAAATTTTTGCTTTTTGATGAATTCAAAGATTTTAAATCTACATCAATGCTTCAGCAAAAAAAAAATACTCAATCAAGGATTTTCCTATGTTTTTTCGAACAAAAATATACTTACGAGAATGTGATTTGATATACCGTAAAAATAAGGAAAATAAAGCAAACTCAAAGTATAGGGAACTATAAATGAAGCAGCTTAAATATTAAAGAAATAAGCATCCCTTTATTCTTAGGAAATTACCTTTTGATGAAAATGCCATAGTTAGAATACTGTGGATCAATAAATACTAAACAACGAAGAGAAATAATCTTAAATTAATTAGATTTCTGTAGAAATAAATACAATCTTATCTCGAAGATTTCTGAATCATGGCCCATGTAAAACTAATTTAGTAAATAAGTGTAACAATAATAGTTCAAGATAATGACCTTTTCTTATGAAATAAAAATTATACAATACATTTGAATTTCATTAATATAGTAGCAAACTCTATATCCATCTAATTTGAATATATTAATATGTTTATATGAGATGTAAAAATTAGAATAATAATACGGTTTCTTTTTTTTAAAAAAAGGTAAAGTTTCAAGACTCCAAATTTTATTCAAACATTCCCTGTAAACTTACTTTGAAAATGAAAAGTTGTCTGCTTATTAAAATCGGACTTTGAAGCAAAATGAAGAGTACTGTCGATGGACTTCGTTAGTTTTTCAATGGTCAATTGAGGAGAACAGCACCTGAGACTCCCTCCTTTGTTCATACTACCCCACTGTACAGACACCAGTAATTTAATCTCCATTAGATTTAACATAGTGGGGGTTTAATAGGATAATGATTCCATAAACCATGGCTTATACTGACAGTCTCTTAATTTTTCGATGATAAGCATTCTATTACTTGAGATAGTTATTAAACATACTAGATTTATCAAAATGTATCTAATTAGTTCAACAACAAAACATTTTTGGATGAAAAAATAAAAAAAGGTAAAAGAATATTGAAAAGTTAAACGGATTATAATGTTTAAAGGGGGGAGGCTTTATATTAGAAACAATTCCTCTATTATTATATTTATAAATAATTAGTTTATGTGCTTTTGCATCACATTTCAGATATTATCTGTTCTACAGGAGGAAAATTGGCTTCATGTTTAATTTTTCCCACACACACACATAAACCTTTTCCAAAAAATTTAAATATGGTTTTTATCACCTTCGAAACATTTAACTGCCTAAATAAAAAAATTTACTAAAACACATTTAAAATACAAAATAAATATATTTTTACTTCTAAAATCTTGAAATTTCTTAAATATCTACTCCATAAAGTTAAAATTTAGATTCATATACTTTTCGACATAATTGAGACAAGCATTTTTTCTTCTTAGTTGGTATATGATTATCAGTGATGACCCGAACCCCTTCGAATCGGTCAGATCTGTCTAGAGGTAATGTGATTGATCGTCCTTAACTAAAATTTACTGGTTTGATTAGTTTTGGTGAAACAATTGAGCAACTGTGAGCCTTTCTGAGTGGCAGCTG
This sequence comes from Trichonephila clavata, assembly GCA_019973975.1. Taxonomy (NCBI): domain Eukaryota; kingdom Metazoa; phylum Arthropoda; class Arachnida; order Araneae; family Nephilidae; genus Trichonephila; species Trichonephila clavata. Next base: position 8,875 of record BMAO01019209.1, on the reverse strand, counting down.
GTGGTTATAACTTTACGTTCCTTTTAACACGTATTACTTTTACTTGTTCTCAGATGGATTCTACTCTAAAGAAGTGTCCTAAAAAAAGTCAAACTTCTAAAAGTATAAAAGATATAGCTACGGTAGTTGATGTGGGCAACTCAAGTGTTTCAAGAATTTTAATAGTATTTCAAGATTCCGGAACATCGTCTCCAAAAAGAAAAGCAAATTGCGGGTTCAAATGGAAAACTGCTCCAAGAACTGATAAATTTCTAAAAAGAAATAACAAATTAAGTCCAAGATAGATAGGAAAAGACCTACGAAGGGTTTATTGAATTTTGGTGTTGAAGTGAGCCCCTCAACTATACAGAAAAGACTTCTTGAAGTTAGTCATAATGCAACGCGACCGAGGAAAAAGCAATTTCCAGTTCAGAAAAAGTTGAAACACATTTAGCATGGGCCAAAAAATATCAATCCTGTACAGCTAATGACTCGAAGAAGGTAAATTTTAGTAATGAAACACATTTATTTGTGCAGGGATATAAATTAGGAGTAGTTAGCGAAGTGAAAAACAAACTCGGCTCTCAGAGCATAGTTTGTCTCTCAGCTCTCACATTGCAGACTGTGAACACACTTCTTAGCAAATGTTTTGGATTTTTTCTACAACAAATGGAACTAAAAGCTTAGTTCCTCTTAAGGGGTCTCAAGGGTGTTAAAATGTTTCGAGAGCACAAAATATGAACAATTTTCGACTAGAAAGAAATATTTGAGGTTAAAAGGAAATAATTTGATACTTTTACACATTTTTTATAAATGAATAAAATTTCAAAAAAGCATAAAATATCTAAAATATAATAATAATTTTAAAAATAATAAGCACATAAATACAAGAAAATTTTTTGTAAAAAACAAATAGTAAGTTTTACGACGCGCATGATATTTTCTGAAATAATAATTCTAATTACTAGCAATAAGTTGATTTATAAAAGCAAATATATCCTTATTACATGGTAGCGATTTTATATAAATAGAATAAAAAATAATATTTTTAAAAAATAAAAAAAATTACATTTTTTAAATTTTTTAAAAAAAACTTAATCTTTTTGAAATTTTTCAAAAAATTACAAATATGTAATACTATAAATAGCTAGGATTTAAAGATTATGATAGAGTTTATAATTCTGTAAAGTTTTATGCATCAAAGTATGATAGTTTTTGAAACGCAATGCGCGTACGTGAAAAAAACACAAAAAGAAAAAAGGCTTTAAAGATTTAAATTGAATTTGAGAAAATAAGTTTTAAAACTTACATGCTAAAATGCTCCATGATCATAGGATATGCTATCTTGTTGCTCAAACAGCTCAATTTCTTTAATTTTTTTAGCTCTGCGAGCTTCTAACGATGATGCTAAGATCCTCTTTCTTGACGTAAAGATTTGACGTCTGTCAAGTTCAGCCAGGGACACACAAACATTTTTATTAATTTTTAAGCCAAATTTCTCTAAAATAGTAATAAGTATTGGATTTCCATCCTTAAATATGCTGGTTGCTAGATTTGCAGCAATCTCTGCAATCTGAAGGCTAGAATCAATCGTCTTAGGACAAAACTTCCAGATTAATGAATTTAAACTTTCATTAGGATTCTGTGTCTTACCTCCTAAACATTTCTTCAGGAGTGCCAGATGAGATAAGTCTGCAAATACAGGCTTAATTACATCTCAAACAGCTTTCGCAACTGAGGGTTTGTGTTTATAATTTTGTAAATTATTATTAATTGCAGCATTATACTTACACCATGTATTTGGATTTGTAGGACAAAACCAGTGCATTGGTTCATCATCGGTGCTGCAAGAATGACCCCAAACAGCCCAAATGGCTTTCCGCATTTCCTTTACACTAGTAGAATTGCATCGAATAGCATTATTATAGTAATGCGCAAGCTTATCAATTAAACTATCAGTTAACCTACCTTTACCGCCTATAGTTTTACCATCAGATAATTTCTTTTTACCATATACTAATTTAAGCTTCCTAAGTCTTGTACCCATTCTCTTTTGCACATGGCCTACACATTCTATTTTCTGAATAAGATGGTCATCGCCATATGGCTTGTTTTCAGAAAGGGCATTGAATGTTTTTGTGTCGCCATCTCTTATGTAGTTTGAATAATTCAGGATGTGAAACTTTTCTGATCAATTAAAAATCCTCAACATCCCGTCAACCCCCATCTTACCAGCAGAGCCAGAATAATTTTTTCTACATGAAATCTTATGCGCTCTTTGCCATTTATTGTACTTGATACCAAACTTTACCCCTTTATAACTGTCGCATCCTTTGCAAAATGAGGACAACACTTCCGTAACCAAAACCTTACGTGTTTCGGCCCCTATTAGAGTACATACTCCAATCAACGATGAATGTCCTCTCGTCTTCCAGGTCCCCCATCACCACTTACCGTTAAAATGTTATCAGGTGACGAAGAATTTTCTTCGACAGCTGCCCTGTTCATGCATTCTTCGGCGACTTCCTTCATAACAAATGAAAGTTTATTATTAATAACATCATATGATTTTTGTTCAACAGGATTAGGAAGAATCATTACAGCACAAAAGGTCTTTAATGACTAAACCTTGACCTATGCATTTCATTGCTAAAATAGATCTTCTGTTAATTTCTGGAGCATTATTTTTATTGCCAGTGTTTTCACAGTTTGAAAAAGTACAAATACTCCCACAGTTTTTACAATGTATTTCAAAATTCGAACATAAACCACGAGGGGATTTTTCATTAATTGTTAATGGTTTATGACATTTTAAACAGCATGATACTGACAAAATAGAGCTAAAGGTTGAAATAAAATCAAAAATACGATATCCTTTGAAGTTTTCACTTACCTTAACAAGATTTGACTTTAATGAAGTCTAAATTCCTGAAAGTTTTTTACTTGAAGCATTTTTCATTTCGGCACACTTACTTGTATTTTTCATTTCTGCACACTTCCTCCTATCTTTCATGACTTCAACATGTGAGTCACTTACCTTTAAATATTTATTTACTCTATATCTTCTTTTCTTGGGCCCAATGATCTTTTCAGAGTATCCATTAATCAAATGCTATTTGTATAAAACAACAAATATCTTCGATTTAGATAAGTGTTAAAAAAAACGTGTGCTAAAGTAAACACAACAGAATCAAAACACAGCAGAATGAATGTGTTGAGTTGCAGGCTTCCTTCTGATCAACTCAAGCGCTTAAAATATTTCATGAGGCTTATTAAAAACAGAAAAGTGAAGCGTAAGCATCAATCAAAAATAAGTGGGTGTGGCATGTGTCCATTTAAAAGTTGTTATGATAAAATTGCTGTTTGCACTTTTTTGAATAACTTTCGAAGTTTTTAGAGTATTGTCACGTGGTTAGTATCAAAATGTTCAGAAAAAAATGAAGAACAACATATATTTTTTCGAAAATCGAAAAAAAAAGGGTTAACACCCCTGAGACCCTTAAATCATGATGAATTCCGTCAAATATAATGAAATATTTCACAGTAGAATTATTGCATTCATTGAAACATTTGATGGGACATTTCAACATGACTTGGCTTCTTGTTACAGTTCTAAATTGTCCAGACTTTTATGAGAGAAAATAAAATTAAAGTGTTCAATTGACCTTGTAATTTTTCAGAACATAATCCTATTGAGAATTTATGGCATATTTTTAATAATAGTTTAGCGAAGATGAGTTGCACGACAACAGAACCAATGACAAAATGTATTTACAAGTGTGGATCCACGATGATGAAGTTAAGAACATGTGCGCTGCACTAGTGAATACCAAAATGAGTTGAAGAGGTCATTTCAGCTACAGGAGGACATATTTTGTATTAATATAGAGGTTTTTCTGTCAGCGAAATGTATGTAATGATTAAAAGCTAAGGTTTTAGAAAAAACCATGCTTTGTTTGTAGCAATTAATTGGAACAGTATAGTACATATAGTTGTTCCATTATAGTTGAGCAGCAACGTTAATATGTTTTATTCGAATTCGCTCACGATCCACCATATTTGATTCTTTGTGATACAGTTTTTACTAGTCATTAATGTAAATTAAGTAAATGGCTACTCAAACGAAGTAAAAAAAAGGAAGGAATAAGTACTGGTTTCTTATACACCTAAGGAATGTATTAATTGTATTCTGTTAAGTTTAATTAAGTAAAATTAGTTTCAAAACATAATCCTTTTTTATAAGCTTTTATTTAACTTAAAATGTATGTATGTATGTATGTAATTTGTTCGGGTGGAACATTGCAACTAATTTTGAAGCTGATATCTTCAACCATTGAGCTGATAATTTGTATAACGTTAGTTTGGATGACAATGGATGTTTTGACACACTTTAGTGATGTCCAACGTTGGCACCTTTCTTAACCCTCTGAGTGTTCATCTTGTCCTGAAAAATCATTCCGAAAGCGTTTACTTCTTTTTGAGAATTCCTTCGAAAGTGCAACACATTTAATTCCTTTCCCCTTTAAAGTTAGCGGGAGGTCTACAGGGGAAGATTTTATTACTCAGTTCGGCCTCTTTGTTGCTTTAAAACCGGGAGAAAACTCGTCCACAGCTGTGACGTTGCCTTGTGCGAATTTTGGGTGGAAAAAGCGGGTCCACGGGTTGTTTGATCGGTTAAGTCACAATAAAAGTGAAGAGTTAAAAAAAAAAACTCGAAAGAAAGAAACTTGTTACAAAAGTTGAAAAATACTTGTTTATTTTAAACAAAACAAAATTTAAAAAAATTAATTTAAGAAAAATAAACTATTTTGGACTAACGATTTGAGCCAGGAAAAAGTACCTTGTATTTATTGTGGAATATGAGACTAAGAAAACACAAATACATCGTAATGTTTTTTAAAAAGTAACTATGTAAAAAAAGAGTAAAAGTGACCATCTCTCTCTCTCTCTTTTTAAACAAAAGAGAATAAATGAAGTACCGTTACATACGACGATTATGTTTATGAAATGAAATCAATCTTCTTCTATTCAATTATATTTTAAATTTAAAGTAACATAAAGAGGGATTTCAATACTTTTAATTCATATATATTTTAATCCTATAAATAATGTTTTTATGTTAAATTAATTTTTCGGAAAAAATCTAAATTTTATTTCATAGTCAAACAACTTGTACTAAGCAAAATACCTTCTTTACATAGCATTGTGACGGAGCAAAAAGCAAATTTAGTCAATTTTTTATTTTTATTTTAATGGGAATATATTTTTCTTCAAAATGTAAAAGTATTTCTAACCATTTTCTATTAAAATTTAATTTTTTATTTTTCTGTTTCTTTAGTGTTAACGGAAAATTCACCGATAAATACAACTTTCACACAATTCAATCATTACAAATTCTAATGAGAAAAAAACTTCTCCCAATTAATTTTGTCTTTCAAAACAGTACACTTAAAACAATTTTGCTCAGTGAAGCTAACCGACAATTCCGCAGTGTATTCATATTAATTTTTTTTAAAAAAATAACATTCGGAAATGCTGTATTCAATTTTTTGAGTATAAAAAAATAATGCCTGCTGTGGAGAAGACAGAGAATGAGATGTGATGTATGGTTTTGAAAGAATGTTTTCGTACATGTAGAGTATTTTTGAAAATTTAAATATCACCAAAGCTGATCATATGATTGTAAATGAGTCTTATTTTAGAATGTGAGCTGTGGGGTATCAAAATAAAACATTTTACTTTTAAATAGCCAAGGAGTTTATACTCAATATCCTCTTCATAAAATTGCTTACAACTTTTATTCAAATTGTAAAGGAACTGAAATATAAATATCTGACTTACTCCAGTCAAAAATATTCATATTATGTGAAAATACTGTTCCTCCACTTATTTAAGTACGTTTATAAGCTATAGCCCAAAGCAATATTTTATTTTTATAAACGAGGCACAAAAATTCAGTTATAAAAATATATTTTTCATTTTAGAACATATAAACCGTACACGGATTGTAAGACCATTTCTAAAATACTAAGAGTTTTTAGAGGAACAAAAACATATAATTTTGGGTAGTTCAAATTTTAATATAATACGCAAATATATATATTATTAAGCAAATACGTTTGACAAGAAAAAAGTAATTTATTTAAATCTTGTATTGCATGAATAAAATAAATCAAAGATCCTCCTGAAATAAACACAATTGAAGGGAAAATGTTTAATTTGCAATCGATAGCATATAAACGTTTCTGTTAGAGGTATCCCCGAAGTGACGCAATCCTATTCGGTAAAAAATAAAACTTACTGCTGGAATCATACAATTTCCTAATGAATGGGTGAATCCGAATATTTTTTTCATTTGAAACTGTTTGGACGGAAATGGCTAAATAGGAACATTTAATAATTTACAAAAATTAACCGTTATAGTTTATATAATTTCTTAAGATTACAAAAGGTGTATTTCGGAAGCACAAGTTTTAATAGGAGTACGGCTTATGAAAAGTAGAACAAATATATCTGAAGACTATGGTTTGTTACCTTAAATATTGTGAGTGAGTGAGTGATTTTGGGGTTTATTGGCGCAAGAGCCGATTTCGGCTATACTGCGCCAAACATTTGTTTTAATATCTGTGGTCTAGACGGGAAGAGAGAAAGAAAGAATGAATTGAATGACAAGAAAGAGGGTCGAAAATAGAGAAGGATCAGTAGGGTACCCCGGGTTCGTGAAGCCGTGTTTGCCAAAGACAGTAAACCCCGTGGGAAAAGGAAAAGATCACTAGGGCACCTCGGGATTGTGACACCCGTACTCACCTAAAGAAGGTGAGCCCCCTGAGGGGCTTAAATATTGTGAAACACAACAAAGTATATTGGAAATCAATTCCCCAATTCATGTTAATAAAAATGTATGAAAAAACTGCAAGACTTATTTTTGTATTTGTAATTATTATAATTTTTCCTGAAAACTGCAATTTCTTGTGCGGCACCCGTCAAAACCGCTGGGCCCTCACTTTTTGCCCAGCTCACCCTACCTAAACCAGCTCTGCTCTAGCAAGTGAAAATGCCGTCTTCTCTGTTTATCAAGGTATGTATTGCAGACTGCATCCTGTATGTTAGATGTTCGTTTTTTTCTTCTACGTCAATCTGTTAAAATCTGAATTTAAAATTATATGAAATTCTTAACATTCGCAACAATGCCCTTTATAATTTTTTTAATAGTATATGAATGCGTCTTCAAACATTACATTACATTTATGTTGACTTTTTAATTAATATTAAGTATAACTTAACGCAGAGATTTTCTGAATTTTAAAATAGATAGTTCAAAAACTCTTGTAGATATGATCATAATTTTTCATTCCTGTGTTTTAGCTTCTCAGTAGTGCTTCTACTTAAAAATTTATTGTATATTCATCAAATTTTTCAGCATAATTTTTGCTCTTAACATACAGTTTTAACCGAATTGTATGAAATTTACGAATGCATTAAAATGCTTAAGATTCTTATGTTAAAATTTTAATTTAATATTTTATTCGAAGAATTGTTAGTACTTATTTTAAATAATTTTTAACTGAGTATGTGCACGATACATAAATATTTTTTTCTGAAATTTCAAATACAATTTCTAACATAAAATTCCTAGTTTTGTATGAAAATCTGGATATTTTCTGAATGTTAATTATAATAGATATCCAGATTTTAATTACTTGTTCTTCAGTTAGCTTTAAAAAATAAATATTTAGAAATTTTGCATAAACAAATATGTTTAAAATTTTTTTTCAAATTTATCTTTATATTTATTTATATGCGTAAATGTCAACTGTAAATGTATCCGAATATTTTTAATTCCTATTTATTCAAATATTCAAGGTTAAAAATATGAATTGGTATAAAAAACCCCCATTCATGTTTTCTCTGAAGTAAACTGAAACTCAAGCATTTTTTATAATTCAAATATAATTTGGTGTATTGTAACAATACGCGCCCTGAACACCTGGCTTTAAAATTAAAAATAAATAAATAATGGATCTGAATTAGTTTTTTCATTATTATTTTTATGAAAGCGTAAGAATTTTTTACAAATAATTTGATGCAAAAGTTTAAAAATTATTAATTTTTAGTAGTTGGAAAGTTTAAAAGGTTTTAAATTTTGAAGCGTTCGGTTTCTTATTAACTTTTTTGACACCTTGTAATGAAATAATCATGGTTTAAAAACTGAAAACATTGGTTAAGAGAAGAAAAATGAAGCAATTAAATATAGTTCTAGATATTATATAGAGATTATATATTTTAAAAACTTCTTTTTCCGTTTCATCATTTTAAGATGAAGAAAATAATACGAGTTAATCAAGCAAAGAGAATATACTTAAAAAGTTATTTGTCCAACTATATAAAATGCAGGTTACAGTCCCAACTTATTAAAACTTCAAATTAATATAAAATCAAAAGTGAGTTACATAATATTTTATTTATACGTTGGAACATTTTTCAAAACTTGAAAAAAAAAAGTTAAATTGCTAAAAGTGCAAAAAGAATTTATTTAATTCAAACGCAATAATATCTCAAATGAAGCTAAATTACAAACACTATAACTTATAGTTCGTTCACTAAGGTGTCTAAAGAAATTCTTCCCAACTTTTTTACGATTGCTTCAGGGTCAAAACGCAGTGTTCCCCGAGAGCTGTAAAACTTCCTGTCAGTGACCATTGTGTCGCTACAACCCCCCCCTAATTATCTTTCATGGTGTTAAACCATAAAAGAGGGGAAAGGATTTCAGAAAAACACGCCTACCCGCTTTTGAAGCACTTCTTGAAGTGAGAAAAAGACGTGTGGTGAGTTTTCGAAGCATCTCTAGACGTGCGGAAAAAGACGTTCAAACCGCTAAGAGGGTTAAAGAATATTA